>VIAB01000158.1:413956-424884 GCA_009801035.1 Oophaga pumilio
ACGACAAAAAATTGCCATCAGCCCCAGAGTCCACCACCGCCTTGTTAACAGCACAGAAGCTACTTGCCAGATATTAGTTAGTGCATAGGACTCATGCCAGGCATACGTGCTGCCAACCAGTGTGCAACCGGACTGAGCAACTTCAATACTGCCTATTTTAGTATGATCTGGCCGCGCCGCGGACAGACAAGCTATTTCAGGGCTAAGCTCAGCCCCCAGCCATCTCATCAATCGCATCACCGGTGACGTCATGCGTGACCAATTAGGCGATGCCAGCTCAGAGGATCAGCTGACCTCAAGCACCAATCATGGCTTGCCACTTCTCAGATATGCTCAGTGCAGGCATTTCTGGACTTAGGCGTAAAACAGCCTTTTCTTGTTCCGTAACCCAGGTTTAAGGCTACTATGAACAAAGACCTAAGTAACTATTTGTGCCTCTCGGGTATTGGCTAGGTGTTGGGATCACCGGCAAAGCTGAGCAGCATCTGCTTCGGCTGGGTTTGGATGGGAGACCACAGACTCCTTCAATCCAGGGTCAGATACTGCTGTGGCCCAATGCCTAACAGCCCTGTTCCCCGGTGCTGGATGCTGAAGACTCTCATCATTCTCACTGGCTCCGCTGGTGATCAGCGTGAGGAGAATGATGAGAGTTATATTTAAGTGAGAGCAGGTGGCAGCTGATGGGACTATTACTCCCATCAGCCTACTCCTGCTTCCGCTAATAACAGTGAGAGCGGCAGATGGAGTGTGTTTTGTTTTACTTCTAATAAAGGACTTTATTCCGGCTCTGTCTTTATTTACCATATAACTATAGGATTAGTAATGGATGGGTATTTTACAGACGCCTCTCCATTACTAAGCTATGGGCTTGGTGTCACCGGACAATATAAAGGTGACATCAACCCCACAAATATGAACCCCACTTGCCAACGCTACAGGGCAAGTGGAAAGAGTCGGGCAAAGTGCCAGCATTGGTGCATCTAATGAATGTGCCTTTTCTGGGCGGCTGCGGGCTGCTATTTTTAGGCTGGGGGGGCAATATCCATGGTCCTTTACCAGCCTGAAAATACTATCCCCCAGCTGTCACCTTTAGCAAGACTGGTTGTCAAAAATGGGGGGACCCCACCCTGTTTTTTTAAAATATTTATTTAAATATTTATAAAAACCTCGGGGGGACCCCTCTGTTCTTGATAACCAGCCTTGCTGACAGCTGAAGGTTGCAGCCACCAGCTGTCAGTTTTGCCTGGCTGGTTATCAAAAATGCAGGGGAACCCATACCAAATTATTTATTTGTAGCGCAAGTGCCAGCTGATTAATACTTCCATCAGCTGGCGCCTTTTCTCACTGTTATTAGCGGCAGCAGGTGTAGGCTGGTGGGAGTAATAGTCCCATCAGCCGCCGCTTGCTCTCACTGTTATTACTTGAATATAACTCTCTTCACTCTCCTCTGCTCGCATTGATCGCCCGCAGAGCAAGGGAGAATGATGAGAGCAGTCTTCAGCACCCTGCATCGGGGAATAACGCTTACTGTACCACTGCTTCTCAGGCACCGGTACGTGTCATCCCTGTGTGACATCCGTGTGCACGCATGCGGTACGCTTTGCAGCCCATGCTACTGGTAAAAAATTAACATATCAACGTATTTTGCCCACGGACACACAATCTGTGGAATCACTTGAATGGGTCTACGTGTGTAAGTGTCTCCAGTACGTGTGAAACTGTCACCACACGTACTGGAGACACTGATATCTGAAAGAGACCTAAGTAAGACTTTTTTTTCCCAAAGGTGGTCACATACCACATACGCCATTTAGAAGGATTTGGATCAGTACTTCAAGACAAAAAAAGAAAAGCTGCTTAAGAGAGATTCATAGATGATGAATTGCAGTGGATTTTTCTTGCCTGCTGGCACCCTTACCAAAACTGCACCGCCACATCTGGCTGGCACCATTAAACCGAGGCTCTTCTACCTGATCCATAACTGATGTATTTCTTATCTAGTCTCGTTACGGTCACATCTGGCAAGAAGATGTCCGAACACAACATTTTCAAGGAATGGACTGAACGCTTACCACAATGAGAGGTATAAAGAAATGGCGGCATTACCAAATCTCATTTTCCGGCCCATGACAAATTCCGCATCAGCTAATAATTACTTTCACATCTCCGCAGATGTGCGGTGATCTCTTTATGATCTGCATGTGATTGATTCAGCACATAGTATGTCAACTGTGAAAACATTCTGACATATGGAAAATTTCACTCAGTATATGAAACACCATAGAAAGGTACGAAAATACGGAAATATATAAAAAAAAAAATTAGGTTCTGATTCATCATTGCCGCTGCTTTAAAAAAATTGGATCGTGTGGGGAAAATAAATGAGAAAAAAATTGTCCCACTTTTCTGGACGAAACTGAATGATTTTTTCTATGGTCGTGTGAACCTGCCCCAAGGGTCCGTATTTTGTGACTGAATGCAATCCGACAAAACATCAGACCGCACTTGGGCCAATGTTATTCTAAGGGGCTGTGCACATGTCCGATTAGTTTTCTCAGATATTCAGATTTCACTCTGCCATACAAGTCAATGAGTTCGTGGAAAACATCAGACTGCACTTGGACCAATATTATTCTATGGGGCACGAACAGTTGTGCTCAAAAGTTTACATACCCTGGCCGAATTTTTACTTTCTTGGCCTTTTTTCAGAGAATATTAATGATAACATCAAAACTTTTTCTCCACTCATGGTTAGTGGTTGGGTGAAGCCATTTATTGTCAAACTACTATGTTTTTACTTTTTAAATCATAAATACAACCCAAAACATCCAAATGACCCTGATCAAAGGTCAGGTTCTTAACCAATGCGGCCGCAGGGTTTGAAGTTACATCTAGGCTCTAGGATCTGGGAGGAGAATTGGGCAAAAAAAGTCCACTTGGCCCAGAAGAGAAGACCAATGCAGCTTACCTGTGATACTTGGCTACCATGTTGAAGATTTTTTATTGGAGCCCAGTCTACAAGCTTCAAGCTTCATCACTGTCTCTCGGGAAAAAATTGAGGAGAACTTGAAGATCCCCATACACATTAGTTGGTCAGAAAAGCCGGGAACGTTGCACATCTGGAAGGTATATTCCATGTGTCCTATACTAAGTAAATGGGCAAGTGCACAAAACCTGAGACCTGGACAGTGGCTCGTCATGTCAAGAGGCTCCCACTAGGAGATGCAAAAGTAGAATAATTCCTTTAAGACCTGTGTGTGATTCATTATGTATAACTCATAGAGCACAATTTATATCAAGCAGATCATTTCCTTGTGGAGCTCTTGATGACACGACACAAAGTAAGGTCTTATCATTAGCCATTTTCCGACTACTGGAAGAAAACAATGATGGCTTTACATAGAAGCCTGTTATCGTCTTTAGAGGAAGCCTGGCTCTCATCTATGATCCTGATGCCTATCGCTTGTTTGATCCCTGGTTTCTTATCTGCTGCAGCTAGTGGTGATAAGAAATATAATCTCTAAGCAGAAACCAGTTAAGACAATAATGAAGGCCTGTTTTCTGAGACGTTACAGAAGATGCCTTTGCCGGTGGCAAAGTTGGCCACGTTCTTTGTGTGCCTTGAAAATAACTTTCTTCCATTCCATGTTTCATTTGCCATTTCACATCTGCTCCAATTACAACAGGCGGTGAGTGCAGGAGGTTAGAGGAAAAAGTTTGTGCTATGAATTTCGTTTTTATGTGCTGTACATGGATTCTTAAGGAATTCTAAGCACTTAGTTGCAGACCTCCTAAACTCTTCACCGTGCAACATCTAAACATAAAGAAGTCTAGGCGAAAGCCAACCTTTGTCTCGGAACCTTGGCAATAATCCATATCCTCTTTCCCATAATAAACAGAATACGTCGCTGAATGTAAATCACGGCTGATGTAGTGAACCGATCGAGAGCATCTCATATAATGAGTGGGAACATTTTATGGGATTTCTCACTATACGTCAATTCTTATAAAGGACATTGATTTCTCCTCTTCCTAAATTTTTGATGTTTGGGCATCATTTAATAACTTTTTTGGAGAGTTCTTTTTTGGAAATAAAGACTAGCAGAACTGGGTTTCTTTTTTTAACTCTTTCAGACTCTTAGTAAATCTGGACCTACATAAAAAGTACATGAAGAAGGAACATGAAGAATAACAATCAGCACGGAAGTCCGCGATCGCCGCCACTGCTCAGCACCCAGTATATTCAGGAGAAGTAGCAAAGATCCATCTTCCAAACCAGATATATATAAAGCGAATTCCCTTATTGCAAAAAATTTAAAATATTTGTCAAGATGATGAACAATTACATACCATTAATCTACGGTGTGACGTGAGGACTTGGAGGTCTTATCACTAGTGATGAGCGAGCATACTCGGTAATACTCGGTACTCGCCCAAGCATCGCTGTACTCGCGGTATTCGGCGAGCGCCGAGCATTTCCGGGATTGTTTGGCAGGAATTCGAGCCCCCACCCTGCATGTTTGGCGTTCTTTAGAGCGCCAATCAACATGCAGGGATTGTCTGCCATGCACTGTAATGCCGCAGCCATATTGGTTGTGGTATTCCAGTGATTGGCTGGCCGCACAGCGTCATCAGGTCTATAAGAGACCTGGAGGCGCCATGCTCGTCACATTCAGCTCTGGAATCAGCGAGTGTAGGGAGAGCTGCTGCCGAGATAGGGTCAGATTTGGGGGTTTATAAGTTAGTGTGGGTATACTATAAAATAATACACAAATCCAGCTTAATCAACAGTCCTTCTAAGGACGAATTACGGGGTATATAGATTGCAGTGCTAGGTAGACAGGGAGTGTCTGTGGGTATATACATATCAGTAGCAGGCAGGCATTGTATGTGGCATACTTCACTGCATACATCAAGAGGGTCCATTCCATTACTATCTGCTGCTGCTTATTATATATATTGACTATATATACATTGCCCCAGTTATCAATGGGCAGGAATATTTTTTTGGCATCTTAATTATTTTATTCCAATCCAGAGCCCCCTTTTGTTTCTCCATTTGCTTGTTGACACTGCAAAATCCAGCTAATTTTTTTTTCATAGTACAGCATGAAAATTCAGCTATTTAAAACGGTTTTGCCCGTCCCAGCCATCACATCTGAGTGCGCAGAATATTCTGCCATTTTTGTGGTACAGTTAAAAAAATTTTGGAGTGTCTTATATAATATCTTGACACCACATTTTGCTGCCCATCACTCTTACACACAGCCCAGCCTCATGTCCTCCCAACGTGGATTGATTGACAATGAGGAAGAGGAGGAGGAGGAAGAACAGGAGCTACTTTCATGAGCTATACATGGTACTACAAGCACAACTGTCATACTGTCTGATCAGCATGGATGGCCTGAGGACAGGGAGGAGGAGGAGGAGAGCATGGTCAGTCGTCCTTTTGCTGAGGAGATGGAAGTCTTGCCTGTTAGCAGTCTGGCACGCATAGCTGACTTTGTTACACTGCCTTTCCCGTGACCCTCGTATTCTCAAAATTTTGGGTGACACTCATTACTGGTTGGTGATACTTCTAGACCCATGACACAAGGAGAACTTTCAATCTCTTCTTCCAGAGGCAGCAGGTGTACTAAAATGTTGCAGTACCAGAGGGCCATTGTTGCGGAATTATTAAAAAATACCCATCTGAAAACATTGGAGGCAGAGGTCACAGTTCATTGGACAACCAAGGAGTAGAGGTGAGAGAGACACAACTCCAATCCGGCAGAGGCAGGGTAACTGGCAAAGTTCTCCTTTATAATGGGAAAAAAAAATTATGAGGCCCTCCTCCACTTCTCTTTCAAGGGGCATTGGAGTGCCTCCAAATTTTTGGCAGCCCTTACATTCACTGTATAGGCAAACACTATGGGAGACCCACTTCCTAATAATGGGAACTGTTGTGAATGGACTTGAAATGAGTTCTGAGCAGAGGCTCCCTCTGGTGGTTACAAGAGGTACTGGACTGTCCAGTGAAGATTGTGAGGATTGGGAATCAGGTGTTACTGACTGGTCTTATATAAGGGACTTGCCTTCCCATCAGGGTTGCCGGTGATCAATTGTTCTGGTCTCAATCCTTGATTCCTGTTTCCTTTGTAGCCTGCTAACAGATAAGATATTTTCTTCTTTTTGCTTTTGTGCTTGATTTTTGCATTTTGTCCTGCTCTTCTGTGGGGGCCTTCAGGGTCCCCTCCGGGGGCTTTTGCCCTCTCAGTTTAGTTCAGCCACTGATGTTTGAACATTTGCTTTTTCCAGTTTTTTCAGTGGCTGCTGTTTTGATTTTGTTACACCAGAGAACTAATTTAGGTGGTAGAGGTCGTGTGATCTCAGGTGTTTTTGAAATTAGTAGAGTTGGTGCTTTTCAGGGTTTTTTGGTATTGCAGTAAGTGCCCTTCCTATCCTTTTCTATTTAGGTAGTTTGGGCCCCAACGTTTGCTCATACTATTTTCTGTCTGTGTCAGTATTTCCTCTTGTCTAACCGCCATTACATGTTTGGGGGCTTTCTATGTTCTTTGGGGATCTGCTCCGGGGCAGATAGCTTTCCCCTTTCTACCTTTAGGTGTAGTTAGTTTCTCAGGCTGTGACGAGGCGTCTAGGACCAACGTAGGAACGCTCCACGGCTGCCTCTAGTTGTGGTGGTTAGTCAGGGTACTGCAATCTCATAGATTCCAACTGCTCTGGTGTATTTCCTTTTTTACCTGCACTCCTCAGTTACCGAAACATAACAGGGAACTTTGTTTTCAGGAGGCGATCCTTTACGTCTCTCCAAAGGGGTTTTGGGGTGCGTGTAAATTTGGTACAGGGCAGGCCTTGCATTCAATACATAGGCTAACAGTATGGCAGTACCAAATGGGAACTTTGGTTTCATGTGGCCATCCAGTATGTCGGTTCAAAGGGTTATTGGGGTCCATGTAACTTTGGGGCAGGGCAGGCCTTGCATTCGCTTCATGGGCAAACTGTATGGGAGTAAAAAAATAAGCATAATGGGAACTTTGGTTTCACGTGGCCCTCCAGTACGTCTGTTTTTTGGGTTATTGTGGTGCGTCCAAATTTGGAGCAGGCCTTGCATTCATTTCATGGGCAAACTTCATAATAATGGGAACTTTGGTTTCATGTGGCCATCCAGGACGTCGGTTCAAAGGGTTATTGGGGTGCATGTAACTTTGGGGCAAGGCAGGCCTTGCATTAAATGCATAGGCAAACACTATGGGAGATCCATTTTCTTATAATAGGAACAGTTTTTCATGAGGCCCTCCTGTACATCTCGTCAAAGGGGTATAGGGCTGCGTCCTAATTTTTGGCAGCCCAGCCACTCTGCATAGGCAATAACAGTATAGAAGACCCACTGTTTAATAATGGGAACAACAAAGCATAGCCAGCTGATGGCCCTTTAAGAAGATTAATGCCGCTTGATGCCCCTATAAAAATAGACTTTGTAACTTTCAGAGTCCTTCCTTGTTAAAACAAAACAAGATGTGTCTGATGATGTGTCACACACCACATGGCCAGATAAGGTTGTTAAATGTTAAAATGACATTTCCCAGTGAATGCATTTGTATTGGTTGAAAGCAATGCTAAAGTTGAAAAAAGCATCAAAAACGCTACATGTAAACATAGCCCAAGTGGTGGAGGAACATTTTTTGGGGGGGTTCTTTATTTTGCCTTACATACAAATCATTACCCTGGAAAGGATGTTCCTTAACATATTTCCCAGGAAAATCCATTTTGGTTTCGTTTTTCTATGTTTTAGTGCACCCGAGTATTCCAATTTGCTCGACCCGAGCATTTTAGTGCTCGCTCATCACTACTTATCGCCCGTTTCGAGCACTACCTGCTGTTAGGTTTGGTGGATCACACTAAATAAAATATAATAATAAAGTACAATCGCAACCCGGGGTCCACCGTGCAGAGATGTAAAACTGCAGCTAATGTGAACAATGGCAAACTAAAAGCAGCGAAGCAGCAATCTATACGCCCAGTGTTAACCGTTACACTGTGTGAACAGGACACAACATGTCCAGCTCTATTACAGCACAGAGTGGTACTAGAAAAGCTAAGTGCTGACCCTGTTACACGTCACAGAGTACTAGCACGAGGAAGAGCTCGCTCTGTGACTGACCCGTGCCAATCGCACGCGTGGCCGAAGCAGATGCAGAGTCAATGATAAAGGAAGCTGACGCTAGCTACAAAAGACTCTGTGGAGCACACAGGGGACGATAGCTCTGTGGTTGGATCTTGCTGTGCTAACTGCACACACGCCCGGATACAGATGCTAAGTCAAGCGGGTACAAAAAGCCCTAACTGGCTAAACTCAGGAAAACTAACACACACAAGTGCAGTCAGAGTGGTAGCGTATTCACTCACACACCAATCATAAATTATACCAGCGCATTGGCGTGTTCCATTGGGAGCCTTTTATACATTAAGATCAAGTCCAGTTGGACAGGACCTTGCCCGTGGACCAATCCGGAGCTGCCACATCACCTGATCAGCTGACGTCCGACCACCAATAGCAAGACGCCACATCAAGGACATGCTCAGTACTGTGATTTCTGGGCTCCAGAGCGCAATGCTGCATGTCTATACCAGTAGTTACCATAGGCTTAGCTGAAGAGCCAGCAGTAACCACACACACAGCATGAGCAGCAAGATGCGGAGACTGGAGTCTGTGCTAAGCAGTCATCTCAGCAGTTGGGCCTGAATGGGAGACTACAGCACCAGACAAGGTTTGGGATCTATCTCGTGCAGCGGAAAAATCCCAGCACCTAACACATACGCTCTTAGACCAAGTTTTAAAGCGTAGGTAGTGCTCGCAATGCATCTAATAGTGTGACCCCAATGTCCCCACCTTAGATTGTTGGTGTGCAATTTTTCATCTTCTTGTCAAATATTTAAAAATTTTTGAAATAAAGGAATTTGTTTTATATATACCTGTATCGGTAGCTGGATCTTTCCTTCTTTTCCTATGTAAAAAGTACATGATGAGTTGTACGTTTCAAAAACCCCTCAATGTTACATCTAACAAACTTAAAGTTGATACATCTGTATGTAACCCGAATCCCAATTTTAATCTTCACTTTAAGGGGGACCCGTGTCCCGGTCAAAAGTGGACAGTTTTTGCTCTAATTTAATTCAAGTTGCCCTCCTGAGTATTTCTTTTTTTTTTTTGCAAATCCGCCAGAGATATGGGCGTCCTCATTTGGTGTTAGTTTTTATGGTCTTTTCAAAGGGGGTGTGGTTCGCAGGATTCTGTGGGGGCATGTCTTTTGTCTTGTGAACCACGCCCCATAGGAGCCTAAAAATTAAGCACTAAAATAAAAAGACTCATATCTCTGGAACCGAATGGCGTATTGAAAAAGACAAAAAAAGGGAAAACTCAGGGGAGCAGTAGGAATAAAACAAGAGCAAAACTTAGCACTTTTGACCCATCTTTAAAGTTTTGTCATCAAAGTCAACCCCATTCTAAAATGTATCTTTAGTGGTGATTAGTACTGTTGGCACCCATAAGCAACATGGCTGACTTCGCCTGGGAAAGAGGAAGCCACTGTAAGTGACGGACTATTGTACGCCAAATATATTGCCGAACATGTGCTGTAAAGCCGGGATGTCTCGAATCTGCCAAAAGCAAAGACAATCTCATATAGAAGTGCATAGAGTCTCGAGTAGGGGAATCCAAATAGTTTGTCACCATCTACATCTAGAAAGGCATGAAACAATTAATGTAGTACACGGAAGAGCACCAGGGTCAACCATAATAATGATGTATTTTTATGTATCATGGAATCCCCTCCGACCCCAGGGTCCTGGTAAAACTTGTTCCACTGCATCCGCTACACCAATACCCTTGCCTATGGGCTGTCACTCCACTGTTATGAAATACATCAATATCCAGTTATTAAAAGGAACACTAAACTTAGAAATAAATAATAAAAGAGGACAGCAGATAGTGTAACCTCCACTGGTCATCAGTGTTAAGGATTCCAAGCATGTTTTCGAAACATTCAATAATGTTGGTTGATCTCCTGTTGATTTGTTTCATTTTTATTTGTTAGTCACTCATATCAGAAGTGGTACTTAGCCAAAGGGGGCTGGCTTCACAATATTTTTGTCTTACGACAATCAGAGTAGTGGGGGGAGGCTCCTGCTTCAGTCAGCTAACTTATGGGATAAGAAATGGAAGATGAGGGGAGCCATAGCTGACATCTTGGAACACAGTGAGAATTTTTTTTAACAAAGTATCTCTAAGTTTTAATACATAAGATTAAAGGAGAGAACAACATTAAGGAAGAAGGTCTGGTAAATAATAAAATAAAGCAGCAAATAAATTTACCATCACTGGTTGTCAGCAGGCAGGATTTCCAGTATGTTCCTAATACTGTCACTCTGGTAGTTAAGAGGGATGTCCAGGACTGTGCCTAATGACTAACGGGCAGGTAGTTGCTACCTACGTGGCTGTTGTGCCCGGCGTCGTTCTACACCAGCACAAAGCGATCACAGACTTCCACTGGCGTAATGTCAACAGAGCAGCATTTTCCTTTCCTGTTGACAGGGAGGGACTACATGTGTCATGCTGATTGACAGCTCTCCGATGCCTTATTGGGTGAAACTGGATGACAATCAGCATGACGCCATAAGTTCCGCCCTGTCAACAGAAAGAGAAACTGCTGCTCTTTTGACAGGAGCAGCTGAATCTCTGTCAGGAGTGGTCAATGACCAGCACCAGGTACAACATGCAAGTAGTTGTCACTGTTAGCAACTACATGCCTGTCAGTGCTATGGCACATTTTTTATTTAATGTCCCGGATATTTCCTTTAATCTCTTGCTGATCTGTTCTATTTCTATTTCTGACATCTATACCAGGAAAGATCTTTGAACAAATTATTAA
>VIAB01000158.1:426105-437382 GCA_009801035.1 Oophaga pumilio
GAGGTCCCTTCCAACTCTACCATTCTATTATTCTATGATTCTATTTTCAGTTAGAAGTTGTTTAAGGAGAAAATGTGGGGCTTAGTCAGGGGGGCAGACTCAACTAGTTTTGTTCTCTACTGCAGATAGAACAGAGGGTGCTCTGGCTGCAGCCAGTTGATAGCGATGAGGAGGGGAGGAATATATGACCTCCTGATAATCATAGTGAGAATTTTTGTAATCAGAGTATTTCTCTGTTGTAACAAATAGTCTTAAAGGAAAGGGGAAGTTTAAGGAAGATGTGCTGGAATATACTTTAAGTATTTTATGTGCGTATTTCCCCTTTTTTCTTGCCAATACATTTCTAAGAAGATGTAGCAAAACTGATTTTCTCTCTGAGTTAAATAAATGATCATATAGCCCTATTTATGACCCTAAATGAGGTTTAAAGGGGTTGTCCAGGACTTTAACATCAATGGCATATCCTTAGGATAGGTCATTAATGTCTGGTTTGGTTGTGACACCCCGCACTCCCACCGATCAGCTGTTCTCGGAACTGCTCGGCTACGATACTGCACAGCACAGCTCCATCGGCTGAGTAGTGGCCTCGACTAGATACTGCATATCTGACTCCTATTAATTTGAAAAGGGGTACCCATCTATGGCTACTACACATTCGACAGAACTGTGCAACTCCATAACTGTGCAGTTATGGCTGATGCTAACACCAGGAACAGATGATCGGCAGGGGTGCTGGGTGTCGCACCCCGACTTATCAGACATTGATGACCTATCGTAAGTATAGACCATCAATGTTAAAGTCCAAGACAACCCCTTTAACTGCAAAGAGTACACCTACATCCTATAGTCAGAGCATGTCCAAAGGTCCCCTGCACCATATGTGTCAGTTGGTGTCCCCATTACAGGATTGGACTTGGGGTCCATGAGCTTCAAGTTCCCCATTTGGAAATTCATTGATAAGCATCACGTTGAGTTGACAAACTTTGCTCTGCTACATCTGACTCCCTCAGCCCTGCTACATGTGTTATGTGGAAAAAAAGACCCAACAGTGGGACTAACCAGGGGCAGTCAACACGGTGGTCGTCAGAAAACTCGGATGTGTCACGAAGCCATCCAAGATGACAAGCAGAAATATGGTCTATCTATTTTCAGCCGTCTCATTTACTATGCAGATTGTTGAAAACCTCAATTGGCATTTGTCAGTAGCAATTCTGTTTTGCCGGAGATAATTTAGCGAGAATGGGAAATCTGCTGGAAAGTTACTGCCTTTGAGGAAGGTTATGAAAATATAAAAGCCAGCGATGAATCCTGTGGCTTCTTTTCTGACCTCCAACGTGAAATGAGATGCAAGGTCTGGCCTTGCCTATGGCTTATACCGACGATGTGGGCCTTTAGCCTGTCCATGATATGTTAGCAATTAATTTTCAGAATTATGATAAATCCTTTGTATGACTGATGTCTACTGTGTCTCTCATTTCAGACATTAATTTACCAAGATATTTATGACCGGTGGTGTCCAAAACGTAGGAGCCCATCAATTGTGAGATCAATGCGTAGAGGGGACATAATGCCGGGGAAGGGGACACAGTGCTGCTTCAACCCTGCGTTTCCATCCCTGTTGATCGCCTAAACATTGACACCCCCAACAACCTGATTATGTACTGTAGCATATCCCCCAAGGGCTGGTTACAATGCCAGGGTGTACAGAAAAATCTAAGGATACCTGAATGGTGGGGGTCCCCGAAATCAGACCCCTAGCAATCATAAGTTTATGGCATATCCTATCTAGATTCCCTTAAAAATGGAATATAGGGAGTGAATATTTTGAACTTGGTTTGCAAAAACTCCCGGTGAATTGATCTGTGGAGACTCCATCATTGGAGCAAGAGACAAGGATAGGGCTGTCGACTCTTGAAGGATAATCCTTACTTTGTTCATCGGTTGCCATAATTTATTTTTTTTGGCACAAAGAAAGTTATCGTTGCCCATTCTCTGCTTACAGGATATCTAGAAACCACCTCCTAAGTCATACAGTGTATAACTATATGAAACGGGAGAGGAGGGGGATGCGGCTGCAGCTTCTACTTAGTAAATCAGTGGAACAAAACAGGTGAAAATGCATCTGTTTTCTAGTGATGGTACGTTATATGTCCTACAGGAGAGAAAGCCATTTATCGTGATTGTCAGGAATCTCAGGATATTTCCCTATTTTATTGAAACTCATTATTATTTAGCCATATTTATTTTTTGGGGGGCTCTGTAAAATATTCTAGACATTGCAAAGCTAACAGAAGGTTAATCCAAAGAACTGCAGCTGCCTTAAGGGGAACTTGTTACATGATTCATACTGCCCAGGAATGTAGCCGAGTATATTTTTCTCTGAATAGAGCCGAGGTTTCAAGGGAAGTATTGTTTGAAGGTCCAGCCAAGGACCATAGTTGGAGATGATGCTAGTCCAGCTCCACCCCTGTGAACTTCAGCTTCTTCCTGCGTAGCTCCAGGTGATTGCAAGGTCTCCCTCTATGTACAGACATGGAAGAGAACACCTGCTGTACGGTGCTGGTTTCTGAGTCGCAGCATGTGAATTTCTTTAGCATAGACGCTATTCCCAAAACACAAGTGCGGAATGTAGAACGCAGCGTTTCGGACACAGCTAAAATACTGTGCATACAAAACGCTACTATTCCTGATCATGGGCACGCAGCCTTACTAGTCCTGCCACCACAGCTCCATGCCACGATCTTTGATGGCTCCTTCAGTCTTTCTCTGTCCAGTCTTCAATCTTTAGTGCCACCCATGCTGACAAGACCTCATCTGATGTCATAACATGCTTTGCCCGAGGTCTTAGCTTGTACTCAAGGTTGAATACAAAAAAGTAAACTAAAGCTGGAGGGAATGAGTAGGCTGAGACCTTGGTGTAAAAACTTGTGACAGGGAGTCTTTAAAGGGAGTCTGTCAGGAAGTTTTTGCTGTGAAGTCTGATAGCAGTATGATGTAAGGACAGAGACCCTTATTCCAGTGATGTATCACTTGGTTTACTGAGTGCAGCAGTTATGATGGAATCACTGTTTCCTCTGCTGCAGATCAAGCACAGCTCTGAATGCTGAGTTGTATTACCCCGCCCCCGCCACTGATTGGCTGCTTTCTGCATATTGACAGGAAGCTCCCAATCAGTGTCGGTGGGGTGTAGTTGGACCAGGAAGCATGAGACAGCTAGTCCTGTAGTGATAATCTCCTGCTGATAAAATGCTGACTTTATTGAAATTAAAACACAGCCTAATAAGTGACACATCACATGAATCAAGGTCTCAGATTCCTTTTACATCCTTCTTGGCTCTAAAAAGAATCCAGCATTTGAATTTGAGGAACTTTTATTTGCTTCGAAGCGATAAGCTCATCTATAGTTTCCATCTGTGTCTGAAGAAATAGCCGAGCCCTGTGCACCTATGGAGAGGTAATAAATTATCCAGTTTGGACTATCCCTTTAAGGCTACTACTATATATCAATGGGTACTCTTTAAGTGATAATGCGTTCTGTCTATGATGTGATATCAGAATCAAAAAGAAAAAAAGAAATAAAAATGCCTGGAGGGAATAAAGGTTAAAAAGACATTTGTTTAGCGATAGACTGGAAATATTATGTATGCATGTCACAGAAATAATAAAACCGGCGCTACGCACAATATATGAACCATAAAAAGTAATATAATCACAATGTAAGTAATGTTTTATTTCTGGTCACATAGGAATTGTCTGAATTTCGAAAAAAAAAAAATGGTAAAGTGGCAGGGATATAAAATACATGAAAAATTGGCCCTAAAGTACAAATTCTTCGCTCTTCAAATGTCCATTAATTAACAACCAAGAGAATCATTATAGAGAAAGACGCAGGCAGGAGGGAGACCGGCATTACAAGTGGTGGAGAAGGATGTGTAAGAGTCAAGATGAAACATAAAAGGGTTAAACGACGAGCCTGTAAACCTGTCAAGATCACAAAAACACTGGCACTAGGATACATTAGTGCCATGTATGTTATGTCTTCTATCAGCTTTTTAGTAGCTTAAACCCCTCAAAATGGTCTCCACATGTCTCCATAAACCTGAATGCTTATTCTCCCACTAACCCTGGCCTCAAGAACTAAACATTTATCTTCCCTGGGTGCAGACGTAACACCAACACAGTCCGTTCATTCCATAATAAACATTTTTTTTTACTACGATAAATTATGATGGTTTGGTTCTTCTGATCTCTAGACCTTGAAATGATGTTACTCTTGAAACCAGGACAAGTATTTTTATGGAAACTCCCATAGGTCCCAAATGTATTGATGATATTGTAGACCGGGCAGAGATCATTTTTTTGCTTTTTTCTAATGGTAACATTATTTTAAGGTGATATGTCAAATCTCTATCAGAGGGCAGAATAGGCTAAAGGGTGAAATACTGAGTTCGGAAACATATAACTTTGTCATGGTAAACTTCTGTATTTTCACACTAAAGACTTAAATTATGTAGAAAGCCTGTGAGTCCTACCACCCTTATTGATTGACAGGTTGTATTTAAACTTACCCAGGAAAAACTGCCACTCTGTTTGTGGGCGGAGACAACTGGACTCTCATGCTGTCTTTATGTTTACACAGTTTTAACATACAAAAAATTTGTAAAACCATTCAATGTTATAGGTCCCCGAGCTCAGGGTCTCCCCCTCTGTCCTTTGCAGCCATCAGAGAGGAGTTTGGAAATAATTGCTCTGAATTGATAGTGTAGTTTAGGAAGGAAAATTGATGTTAGTGTTATGTAAAGATGGAAACAATTAGTAGGACTCGTAGGAATACGCTATGAAGACTATAACATATGGAGTTTCGTTCACACTGTAAGAAGTGAACCAGTAATTTGAAACATAGATTATGCCTTAAATAATAATAAATAATAATAATCTTTATTTATATAGCGCCGTCATATTCCGCAGCGCTTTACAGTTTAACAGTTTTATTCCAATCTGGTAATGTATTGTTATATGTCTAGGGCATGACATTACTTAATAAATAGTAGGGATCACATCTTTAGGACCCTCACTAGAGATGAGAGGGTCAGGCAAAGTTTGACTGTGCGTTTTTTGTTTGGAAATTCAATGTCCCTTATTATGCTCTGGGACCGGTCCAGATCTTAGAACATAATAAACTCAATATGTAAATAACAATAAAAAAAATACTCAACTCAAAATCTCAACTCTCCCCTCTCCGATTTCTCTGTTCCTCACCTTGACCGTCATCTGTCCATTCCTCATCACATCTTCTGATTCGCGCATGCTAAAATCTTAGCAGAGATTTCTGGCTCTGATGAGGTCTGGGAGGTTCTGTGATGAGCATGAGCGCGAAAGGTCACAAGATCATGTCATCACGACTAGCACCATGATCTTGAACATGCATGAGAAGAACCACTCCAGACCTCATCAAAGCCAGAAGTTCTATCTCAGTATGAGAGGTTCAGGGACCAGAAAATGCGATGAGGACAGGGGGGGGTGACAGTGAGGAGCAGAGGGGATGGAGGGGTGAGCAGCAAGGGGCGTATCAATTTTTTATTAACCTTTTGATGGCCCTTTACAGTTCAGAAAAATGAAGGCCAAAAGCAACACAGCCCACACAGATAAGAATTACTTAAAATCCGCATTTTTGCGAATGTGGGTTTTTGCAAATTTCTCGTAGAGTTCTACTTGAAATTATAAACTTATCTCTAACCTTCATCAATACTGAAAGTGAAAGGACATCACCATTCAGTAATGCATCCCCTTCAGTGATGTCGAGTTCCCAGCAAATTCAAGTGGCTGGAAATAATTCTATGTAAAGAAAAAATTAGAAGGTGACCAACTTGGTGAGATATCCTGCTTCATTCTCAGGCTCATTGGGTGTTTGAGTCATAAAGTGACAGCACATCCTAACGAGGTGACATCACGTTACCATCACGTAAGATGGAAATCTCCTTTTAAGTTGGTGGGATGATGTAATTTAACAAGAACTGGACATCAAAGACAAATTAACACATTCACAATTCAATATTAATGTAATTTAAAGGCTCCAGTTAAATGAATATGCATAAAATCAATTCATGCCCATTTGCTCAACTCAGAGAGAGGTGGAAATTTGATATGTATTGAATATATTCCATGCAAATCAAAATGGTTAAAAAAATTAACTATTTTACTCACTTTTCTTCAGCCTTCACTATGGCTGTCTTTCCACCTCCTGACTAACTCCTCTTCAGCTGTCTTGTTTCAACCCCTTCGGGGTCTTCCTTCTCATTTGATTAGACTCCATATGGTTTTGTGGGGTGCAACACATCTCGATGACATTAATGACTTTCATCACATTTCTTGGGTTTGTAATGTTCCTCATCAATGTTGATGATAAATTTTGCACCACATGTGATTGCTTAGTCAAAGGTAGCAACAGAAGAAAGAAGTAGTCTGAAGAGTAAATGCTTGGAGGACTAGGCGTTGGTGGGTACTCGTCTGGGGAATCCAAAAAGATGTGCTACAATTTTTTTTTTAAATCCCTCCCTGGCCGTCAGAATCTAGCTAAATGGTGTCCATTGCTGGATGCACGCAAATCGAATTCCAAACATTTTGGATTTATTGGAAGCCAAAATTTGTGCAAATTTGTATCAAAATTGATCTTTTTTAAAATTGATTCCTTCATCTCTAGTTATGACATGGTCTCACATTGTTTATATAGCATGTGAACCCCCAAAACATCTCTTCTGAAGGATTTGATGTCTCCTTATCGGTTTCAATAATGCAAAAGCTTCCATACTTACCAAAAAGTTATCAGCTACTTCAGAAATGGTGCAGACGAAGAACCACTTATTTTCTGGAAGTTACACTGAATATGAAAGTCTTAGGACCCAGTAACCCATGTTTTCTCTCTGAATAATATGTTGAATCCCAAATAATCATATCTTACTAATAACAGGTAATACCTGTCAACTCACCCAAAAGATCTGGGAGGCACTTTGAAAAGTTGGCGAGTTTCCCGGGTGCAACACAAACCTCCAGCAAGACAGCGCCATGCCATGGTTTTCTTTACTTTGATATTAAGTCTAGATGTATATTCATGCTGCAGAAACAAGCCACAGATGTAGGGGTGGCCTAAAAAGGGGTGTGGTATGTAAAAAAGAGGGCGTGTTTATAAATAAAAAATATCCACAACCCCATTTAGAAAATTTGGTAAGTATAAGTTTACATTGCACGTTTAATATTATTAACCAAATTACATTTAAGTGTTATAAAAATGTAATTTTTTTTGTTTTTCAAATAATCTCCTGGATGGTATTCTGTTTCAGAGTCTTTGAATCACTGAAATGAATCTCAAACACCGGTGATAATTAGTTTGCCAGGTGAGCCCATTTAAAGGAAAATTACTTAAGAAGGATGTTCTACATTATTAAGTAGCCACAGGTTTCAAGCAATATTGGAAAGACAAATGATCTCTCTGCTGCTGAAAAGCATTTAATTGTGCAGTGCCTTGGATAAGGTATGAAAATATTTGATATTTCACAAAAATTTAAGTGTGATTATCATACTGTGAAGAATTTTGTGGTTGATACAAAGCACAGATGGGTTTGTGCAGATAAAGGCATAATGAGGCAGGATTCTGCTAGAAAAATTAATTGAATTAAGAGAGCAGCTGCTAAATTACCTTTACAAAGCACCAACAAGGTATTTGAATTTGCTTGTGCCTAAAGGAGTCACATGAAGCTCAAGGTGTAGGAGCCTCCAGAGGTTTGCAGCTGTGCATAAACCTACTATTCAGCAACTCCTAAATAGTGCTCACAAGCAAAAATAGTTACAGTGGGCCCAGGCATAAATGAAGACTGATTAGTTTACTGATTAGTGCCGGATGCATGATCCAGATGGATGGCATAGTGGATAGTTGGTGGATGGTTACAATGTCCCAACAAGGCTGTGATGCCAGCAAGGAGGTGGCAGAGCCATTTTTTGGAGGCAGAATCATGGGGAGAGAGCTACTAAATCCCTTTTAGGGTTCCTGAAGGTGTGAAAATGAGCTTTGCAAAGTACGTAGTTTCCGACTGACCACATTCTTCCATGGTACAAAAAGAAGAACCATGCCATCCATAGCGAAATCATCTTTATTTTGACATTGCACAATCTCATGCTGCAAGGAATACCTCTGAGTCATTGGATGCTATGGGCATCAAAGGAGAGAAACTCATGGTGTGGCCACCATTCTCCCCGACCTCAACCCTATTGAGAACCTTTGGAGTATCCTGAAGCAAAAGGTCTATGAAGGTGAGAGTCAATTCATATCTAAGCAGCAGCCCTGGGAGACTATTCTGACATCCTGCAAAGAAATTTAAGCAAAAAATATCTAAATGCTTGCAAGTTCAATTGATGCAAGAATTGTGAAGGGGTCATCAAAGAAGGTTAACAGGTAACTTGTCTGGTTAGGATATTTTTGATTAAAAAAGGTTTTGATTTCTGTAAATGTGACTTTTTAGTGATGAGCGAGCGTGCTCAGATAAGGTGTTATCTGACCATGCTCAAGTGCTAATAGATTGTCTACAGCGTGCTCAAAAAATATGTTCTAGTCCCACCATAGCTGCATGTCTCATGGCTGTTTGTTTCACGGGTGTGTCAGATGCAACAGAGTGTCGCTCTGCCTGTGGCTGCAGAAGGTCTCTTCATTTGGAATTACAAACGTCTTCTTAATCCTTCTGACTCTTGGACCCCGCAGCAACCTCTCTCCGACTCTAGTTGGCACATCTGGACCTGGGTGTTTATAAATCCCCAGTCTGCTGCAGAGAGTCACTGGTGATATTCACATTTTTCCATTGAGAAGGGTCAGAGCTATAGCAGTCAGCTAACTTCCTCTCTGGAGCTGTTTGAGGACGATTGGTGTTACATCTCTGAGTCTGCAGAAGCTAAGTTCATTCCCCTTGTCTGTCTAACGTTTTTGAATTTAGATCACAGTGGGGACTGACCAGTGCTCATCCCACCCCCTCCCTATCCTGGGCTTAGCTCTAGGGAGATACAGGGCTTACGTTTCCTGCTCGGTGAATGTCGAGGAACCAATTTAGGGATGGTAGGGCAGGTAGGGTGTTATTAAATCTGCCTAGAGGTCTCCACTCTCCCTTTCCCTAGTGTCTGGGCTTCCTTCCCCTCATCCCTTATTGTTGCACTTAGTCTTTCTCACTCTCTGCGTGACAGTTCAACAGCGCCCACAACACATGCAGGGATTGCCTGAAAACCATAGTTTGCATTGATGACGAAAGGACCTCAGGATAAATTCCCATGACTGGTCAGTTGAGCACTAGTATGAGAATCCCTTTAAGAGGAAACACCTTTTCACCAATGCAACTCTAACCTATTCCAATAAAGCAACTGTCGACATGGACATCTGGCATTGTGTTACATATTTATGAGAATTGGAAATATGCAGATTATCTTGTACTAACCACATAAGGAAAGAAAGATGGAGATGCAATCATGATCTCCAGATGTTTTCTTTACAATGTATTTTTAATGTTAGTAATCAAGAATGTTCTAGCAATGTAGCTGACAACTCTGCGAGTAGAGGATCTGTGCCGCAGTGTGTGTGTGTCATGTTCCTCAGCTATTCCGCTTGGACTCCTTCAGGTGATAATGATGTGACTGTTTCCTACATATTAATTTCAGAGTGAGAAATTGGTTCCAACGACGACGTGTCCTAAAGGTAAGTAATGACTAAACCATAACACATGTCAGAACTGGAAATTAGTCGAATCAAATCCATTAACAAAAATGTTTTTGTGAAGTAGCCAGTCCCTTCAAAGTGATTTGAAACCATTGGCGCCATCTAGGGTCAATGGTTGTTTCACAATTGTCCTTTCACAACTTCTGCCCTCATTTCCTCTCGAACAAATTGAAGCATTCATCTTAGGATATTGCAAGGGAAACATCAATAAAATAGCTTGTTAAGTATGCATCCACCTGAATGTCTCTACACAAAGGACATAACCTCTAACTATAAGGAGAGGTGTCAATAGTGACACATCGGTCTAGTGAGTCAAGCTTCAAAGTGTGGGAAGATAGTGATTACCAAGCTGAATGTTTCCTGCACTTAGAGACACAAGATAACTGAAATGTAAGGCCCCGGCCCCTAAATTAGATGACCGTACAGACACAAACGGCAATTTTTGAACAGTCCAATCCGAGCCTTCCTGGTAACCCGAACACAGGATCAAGCAAATAAAAGCTGAAGAAAGTTGTTCACATGTGGAGATCAGCATCTGTTGATTGAGATCCATAATGCATAGATGGGAACGTTTAGGTATTTTTGTTCTTTCTCCCTTCTTCTTTTATAACTTCTGCGTATTTATGTGTCTTTTTATTTTTACCTTTTTATGTCTTTTCTTGTAAGCCCTGTATTTTTATATTAAAGCTTAAATCTTTAATAAGTTTGATTTAAAGACTCCATAGCCTTTCAGAGAGTGTGTGGCCTTTTTCTTGATTGCCTGACAGTTTGGGGTCTCATCATCCCATGTGTTTGATGAGCAGTGGCAGCGTGTTGCCGGTATCCGTATGCGGGTGGGTAGTTTGTGTCGGAGTGGGATTTACACTTACTTTTTAGCCTAGAACAGAGGTTGAGTGTAGGATAGAGTAAGAGGAAATAAATTAACCCTTGCAAGCGCTCCCCACGTCGCGTGCTGAGAAGTGTGTACATGACAGATTTGTCGAGTTATGACTCATGAAGTGTAAAGAAGATCACATCTGTACATAATAGCCGTTAATATGAGTCAACAGCCATATAATATATTCCAAAGCAGCTCTCGTCGGTAATATATGGCAGTAATGCATTTTAGATTTTTGCATATAAAATATTGGCATTTCTCCTTCGTCTCGTTGGGGGACACAGGACCATGTCCCCCAATGATTGGCTCGGAGAAAAAGATTTTACGGTGAGAACACAAAAATCCCTTTATCTTAGCGCACAGCATTCTGCTGCACTCTTTTGCTTGTATATGATGCAGTCATAGCAGCTTGCACCTGTTCACACTTTCTTCATTCTGTTAGGAGGTGCTGGTCAGGTTTTCTTGTTCTAGCTCATAAACAAGTTTCCTATTCTATTATGTCAGATTAGAAACATATATATTCATTGTATATGTATTTTCTTATTATATTACAGTTGGAAATAATAAAAAAGAACACAAGAAGACTTATGCTAACAAGCTAATGTTAAATTGATGACAGCATTGAAATCTAATAAGGATCACAACCTCGCGA
>VIAB01000158.1:461610-479448 GCA_009801035.1 Oophaga pumilio
TAAAGTGATCGTTTTCGCCAATCACACAGATTCAGGAACAGTTAGCTATACATAGGCTGGGATTATGCCGTCACCTTCTGTCACACACTAATCTGGTGATCTAATCAGCATAAACGCTCTTCTACAACTGTAGCAAAGTCCTCGTCAGAAGATAGCGTGACCTTTCCCTTGTCACTTGGCAGAGAGTCATTAATAATATTAGAAATAAACCGCAGATGAATGAAGGCAAACACGGCGGAGTAAATATTAGATCTCCTTCACGGTCACTTTTCTACCTTCATAAATATGGAATTAGTCGCTGAGCAATTCTCCGGCCTTATCGAGAAACGGAGAAAGTTTTACTAGTGGCATAATCTGGAATTGTGATGAGTTGTGAAACTTTGGTGGGTTGTAGGACTGTTGAATATGTAGATAAGAAGCAGTAAGGATTATATAGGAAGCAAGTAGCAAAGAAAACCCCTCTGGGACATTAATTATAAAACTTATCCCTTTCTGGCATGTATAGTGTGGCCGGGATAACAGACAGTCTGAGAAATAATCCATCAACCTTGTTATGAACGGAGGAAAGTAGGAGATCTCTGACCTTTATGACAATTTCTGCCAAAAAAAAGTGTTTTTTTGTAAAATATTGGTACAGAATTGCCTTGTTGAGCTCCTGTATTAAGCAAGGATTCCAAGTAGCGCATGCGCAGTGTGCGCAGTGTGCGCAGCTGCACTGACCTTTCATTGGCAAATTATGGACCAATCTGGAAGCTATTCGACAACCGATCTGTAAACTTGGACCTTATTTAAAAAAATAACCAAAATTTCATTTTTTAAAAATTTTTTACTCCACGTGGATAGTTATGAAACTCACTTTGTTAGGGGATTTGTATTCGCTGCTGTAAAAAAATGCATGTAAGTGGCTTCTAAGCTTCGGCTTTTCCCCAGTCTATTTTCCTGCTTTCAGCTGCATTGATATCAGAATGTAATCATTTGGAGTACAGATGATGGCAGTGATGGGTCAGCTCCTGTCTCCTCTTATAAATGTTTAACTAAGCAGAACAATCCCTTATAGCAGTTTCTTTTCAGAGTTACTTAGACGGGAGCTGAGCTGACCCATCACTGCCATCATCTGTACTCCATTGATGTCAATGCAGCTGAAGGAGGTAGGGAAAAAGCAGGGGATTGGAGCCACTTGCTTATAATAATAATAATAATAATTTTATTTCTATAGCTCCAACATATTCCGCAGCAGTTTACATTTTAGAGGGGACTTGGACAGACAATACAAGACATTACAGAATAACAATAATCACATAAATCAACAGATCCCGAGAGGAGAGAGGGTCTGGCTGTTCTCAAGCTTACAGTCTACTGTATGAGAAAATAAAGGAGACACGATAGGTAGATGGTAACAATTGCTTGTATTGTATGTTCCGACCGTCATTGTAATAAATCGGGTGTTCATGTAATGCTGCATGAACCGGTTACCAGCCAGTATGTGTAAAAATTCACAGAGGTCTATTAAATGCATAAAGGATGTGAAAACAGATGATACGAGGGTCCTGGTTTTGAACAAAATTTTGTATGGGCAGGGATAGTTAAATAAGTATGTTGACGTGATAGGCCAATCTGAAGAAATGTGATTTTAGGGCACACTTAAAACTGTGGTTATTGGGACTTAATCGAATTGTCCAAGGTAGTGCATTCCAAAGAATTGGTGCAGCACGTGAGAAGTCTTGGAGATGGGAGTAGGAGGTTCGGATTATTGAGGGTGTTAATTTTAGATAGATGGTAGACTGAGATGATGGAGGTGATGTAGGGTGGTGCTGAATTGTGGAACGCTTTTTGGCTGAGAGTGATAAGTTTATATTAAACTCTGTGGTGGATGGGTAACCAGTGCAATGACTGGCACAAGATTGAGGCATCAGTGTAATGATTGGAGAGGAATATGATCCTGGTTGCAGCATTCAGGACAGATTTGAGAGGGCAGGAGAGGGGAGCTACAATAGTCAAGATGAGAATGAATAAGGGCTACATAAGAGTTTTTGCAGAGTCGAAAGTAAGAAAAGGTTGAATTCTAGAGATGTTTTTGAAATGTGTAGATGTCATGAGAGAGCGAGAGATCGGATATAGGGAGTGAGTGAAAGATCTGAATCAAGTATGACCCCAAGACAGTGGGCATGTTGCTGGTGAGTAATGGTAGAACATCACATGGAAATGGCAATGTCGGGCATAGGTAGGTTAGTGGAAGGAGGAAACACAAGAAGTTCAGTTTTTGAAAGGTTTTGTTTCAATTAGATGGAGGACATGATGATAGAGACAGCGGTAAGACAATCACTGATGTTTTTTAATAATGCAGGTATGATGTCAGGAGTAGAGGTATATAATTGAGTGTCATCAGCATAGAGATGATACTAGAAACCAAATCTAAGGGTTGTTTGTCCAATAGGGGCAGGACACAAGGAGGAGAGGAGGAGAACTGAACCCTGAGGAACCTCAACAGTAAGAGGGAAAGGAGAGGAAGTGGAGCCAGCAAAAGACACAGTGAAGGAGCAGTCAGAGAGGTAGGAGGAGAACCAGGAGAGAGTGGTGTCCTTGAGGCCGATGGAATGGAGCATAGTGAGGAGAAGCTGATGATCCACAGTGTTGAATGCTGCAGAGAGATACAGGAGAATCAGCATGGAGTAGTGACAATTAGATTTAGCTTTTAGTAGATCATTAGTGACTTTAATGAGGGCAGAGTGTAAATAGCTGAAAACGGATTCTAGAGGGTCAAGAAGAGAGTGATCTGAGAAATAGCGGATTAGACGGGAGTGGACTAAGCATTCCAAGAGTTTAGAGATGAAGGGAAGATTAGAGGCAGGTTTACAGTTAGCAGGACAGTTTTGGCCAAGGGATGCTTTTTTAAAGTAATGGAGTTATGCTGGCGTGTTTAAATGAGGAGGGAAAGATACAGGAAAGAGAGAGAGGTTGAATATTTTTGTTAGGTGAATGGTGACAGCCGGGCAAATGGACTGGAGGAGATGTGAGGGAATAGGGTCAATGGTGCAAGTAATAGGGCGAGAAGATGCAAGGAGCCTGATAACTTCTTCTTCCATGACTTGTTCAAAGGCAGAGAGTGAGCGAGATGCCGTGGGGGAGGGAGGACAGTGCATGGTATGAGGGGATTGGGAAAAAAATCCTGTCAGATATGGTCAATTTTTTCTTTTAAATAATTGGCCAGATCGTCAGTGCTGAGATCGGTGGTTGGGGCCTGTACTCTTAGACTGAGGAGGGACTGAAAAGTGTGAAAGAGACGTTTAGGATTCTTGGATAGTGAAGTAATGAGGATATTGAAATAGGTTTGTTTTGAGAGGTGAAGGGCAGAGGTGAAGAGGTCACTGTGCAGGAACACTATATGAAACCCTTTGCAGAGCAATAGTTCATCATAATGCACATTGACATCTGCTTTGGAGATGGACGTGGGCTCCGTTACCTCTTCAGCCTCTGAGCAACTGTAAAGGTTGCACTAATAATATGTCCGCCCCTAAGGTATCCTTTAGTTCTGACTAGTCATTCAAATCATGTCCCTCCACCGATCAGCGACTACTTTGCAGATGCAGACGGTCAAGTTCTTAAATAGTAAAGATTAGCAAACAAATTTGAAGGAACATATTGGTATTCCTTGGCCATCGGACAAGAGCTCACTGTGAACCTCCTACAGTTCTACTTGCAGCTTCCATGACGCCTCTTCTTATTAATAACCACTGCAGCATCATTACATAGCAGCATGAAGCATGCATGATGTAGCAAAGAGCTACAAATCAGGAGAGGCACTAGAGATGATGCAGGTAGGGGGTAGTCTGCAGAGTTCTGGTCTTAAGGACTACCAATGTGGAAAATGGAGCAGGTTCTTGCAGATCTTTTTGCTCAGCTCTACTATATAGAGATGAAAGGGAGAAAAACAGACAACAACTTGGATTCTGCAAAAAAAAAAAAAAAAAAAGGCTGGAGTGGTTTTGTAAAAACATGAAATATTTCCAACACATGGTTCGACACAAAACATATTTATAGCCATGTACAATGCAGGATGAAATAGAACGCCATTGATCCCCAGATGTGTCATACCTCACCGATGAAATATGTTCCTGCCTTAAATATATTAATAAATAATAGATCTATATGAATGAATTCATGAGCGACTCCACACAAAGCCGGTATATACGTCTGTATAGGAATTGGACATGGGCCTCCTCTAATTAAAACACACTTTCCCGTCATTGTTGTTCAGGAGAGCTTGAAGCCAACAACAGATTAATAGCACAATAGCCCGGAGGCGCTCTAGAATGTAGTGCGATTCCAGAGCCTTCAGCAACCGGTGTATTCTGTTCTCTTCTTCTTACATCACCGTGGCAGAGAAAAATCTAATTTTACATCTTCTTATTATTTCGAACATAATAGGAGCGTAAAATAAGGTTTATTGGCATCAAAATTTGTAAAAAAAATAAAAACTTTAAAAAAGACAATAAGTTACCTAAAATGATTAGTGATAAAAAAAACATAATAATTGAAAGAGATATTAAAGATATACAGAATTAGAAAAAATAAAGGGTTATTTTGTTTTCAGAAACAGCGCAACTCTTGGCTAAAGGCAATGTTTGGCATTGCAGCTCAGCACCGTTCAAGCAATTGTTTACCAAACTGGTACAGGAAAGATGTATATGGATAGTTCTGCTTTACGTCACTTGTCTTATCCATTGCACTATTCCTGTGTCCTGTTATGTATAAATATGTGATTCTTCAGATGTTGTATTAGTCTTTGCCTGATGAAGAGACCTAAGTAGTCTCGAAAGCTTGCAACTTGTTACCATCTTTTCAGTTAGCCATTAAAAGGTATCAACCACTGAGGACTCTCAAGTCTAAATATTTTACCAAACTGGGTAATTTGTTCGATAAGGAGGCAAGCAAAAGCAGTAGAAAAAACTTAAGGGAATTTGTATTGATTTTTTAAGTGCTAGATAAATAAAAAATACGTAAAATAAGTAAAGTTATAAAATAAAGAAAAATATGTATAAAACAACAAACAGTGTGGAAATAATAATAAAAAATAAAACAATGTATTACATGTAATACAATATAATAATCATAATATAGTAAAAAAACTACAATAATAGTGTAAAGGAAATATATAAACCATTAGGGAAAAGCATAAAAGCAGTGGAGTTACAGCTAGTTGACAAAGGGGTGAAACTGGATATACCACTATTGTAAGCATAAAGGGTTTTTTGCTGAAGGTGTCAAACCTGGCAAATCTGCTCCTTGATTCTGAGCTTCATGGGTGGTTAGCAAATGGTCTGTACTAGGCAGAATATTTCCTATTTTCCATACAGAGAGACACAGGAGCTTTGAGATGTCACAGCTTAGCCAGTCGTCTACTTACAAAACAGCATCCTTTAAAAGGGCCAATCCGGGTCATCCTGGAAACGTGAGCCTATGATCAGGACTATAAAAAGCTGGGTGACATAAAGAGAAGTGTTCATCTGTGTGGGCTGCCTAAGGGCTGATGTGCTCTATGATTCACTTCTCCTTCCCTCAGGACAACAGATGATAACTGTGTACATGGAAAATTTAGGTATTTCTGTTATTTCTTCCTTTTTTATTTTATAACTGTTTTGCATATTTGTGTGTTTTTATATGAAAGCTTAAAATGCTTAAATATGGTTGAACTTGTATGCTCTAAAATAATCCAATAGCTCTCCAGAGAGTGTGTGACCTTTTGATTGTCTGACAAAAACATATTTTAGGGACTCATTACCCCGTGTGTTTGATTACTGGTGGGAGCGAGAAAAGAAACCGGGGTATGCTGAATATGTAGGGGTGTGATTTATGCTCACTTTATAGCTTAAAACTGAGGTTGAGAGCGTGAGGAGATAATTAACCCATGTAGGCGCACCCCACATCACATGCTGAAAAGTTTGTAAGTGACAAATAGATCATTAAAAAAATAGGTAATGTCTGCCCTGCTATAGGTTAGGCTAAATGCACACTATGTCTAGGCACTATGCAGCATGACAACAGTTCACATTGTATCAAATAAAAATAACACCTACTACTGTTTGCCTATCCAATGGCTTACTGTTGTAAGTTAGCAAGCTAGGCGATAATCTATAGAAAGTAAAACTTACTGATCACCTGCCAGAATAAAGTCCCCGCCACCCCAACGCATGTTTCGCTTCTTCGAAGACTAAATAAAATTGTATTTATCAGACATTATATGCCTCTCGGGCTTGTTCCTGTTCTTCCTGTTATTTATTAAAGTTTCAAGTTTTGCCTTTTTCATATTGTATTTATGGGTATTTTGCTATAGTTATTACTATATGTACCAAGCCTAAATTGCCTGTAGGGCACACACAGCCCTTAAATTGGAATAAAATATTTTTTCAGCATTTTTCTACATATGACTTCAAAATATGATGGTTTTTCCCTTGTATATCCTATGTGTTATTCCAGACATGGAGGGCACGTTCGTATCGGTGATGATTGCTTTGTGCTTTTATCTCCTACAGGGGGCATTTGAATTGATATGGTCCTCGGTTTTGGCAAAAATTTCAGCAGGAAGCTCTTTATATCATTGTTTAATCATGTCAGATATTTACATGCTGCCCTGCACTAGCCTGAAAGAGCTGGGAACACAAAAGGAAAAGGAATTGATGTATTCCTCAGTTTCATCTCATGCCAATGGGACAGGAGATTACAGGAAATTTATTCAATTATTCTCAGTATAAAAAGAGAAAACTTTGCAAATCCTGTGAGCAATGCAATAACTGCAAACTTCATTTACATTATGTGTCAATATAATTGTGTCATTACTGTTCTGTCTATCTATCTATGCATTCTTCTATCCATTGGATCATCCATAGATTCATCCATTCATTGATCCATCCCATCCATCTATCCATCGATTCATCCATCGATTTATCCATCCACCGATTCATCCATCCACCGATTCATCCAACAATCCATGCATCGATTTATCCATTGATTAATTCAATGTTCAATCCATCCATCGATTCATTAATAGATCCATCTATCAATTCATCGATCCATCCATCGATTCTTCAATTGATTCATCCATCCATCCATTCACTGATTCATCCATTGATCCATCCATCGACCTATCCATCTCATCCATCAATCGATCTATCCCATTCATCTATCTATCCATCGATTCATCCATTGATTCATCCATCAATCCATTCATCGATCCATCCATCAATTTATCTATCTGTTGATCCATCAATTTATCCATCGATTCATTCATCCATCAATTCATGCATCCATCCATTGATTCATCCAACAACCCATCCATTGATCCATCCATCCATCATCGATTCATACTTCAATTCGTTAATTGATCCATCCATCAATTCATCGATTCATCCATTGATTCTTGAAATAATTCATCCATCAATTCACCGATTCATCCATCAATCCATCCATCCACTGAACCATCCATTCCATCCATCTATCCATCAATAGATCCATCCCATTCATCTACCTATCCATCGATTCATCCATTTTTTCATCCATAAATCCATCCATTGATCCATCAATTTATGCATCAATAGATCCATACATCGATTTATGCATCCATCCATCAATTCATCCAACAATTCATCCATCGATCCATCAATCCATCCATCGATTCATCCATCCAACAATCCATCCATTGATTCATCCATCGATTCATCCATCAATCCATCCATCTAACTATCCATCGATCCATCTATCGAATGATCCATCGATCCATCGATTCATCCAATGATCTATCCATTGATCCATCCAACTATCCATCCATCCATCCATCCATCTATTTTTCTATCTTTCTATCTAAAGAAGGATCTGGCCTGCTGAATTTCAATGGGAAGATAAGCCGCTACTGAGGGAGTGTGAAAGAGGTCCCGGTGGAGTCTGGCAGAAGCTCTCTTGTAGAGAATACAGGTGGCCAAAAGGTAACACAAAGCTTACACTATAATGGTGTCATGGAAAAATAGAGCTCTTCCTACAATAAAACAAGTCCTCTGACAGTGATGAACCAGCAAAATAGTTTTGGCACTTTGAATACAGCAATGCAAAACTTAAAACAAATTCCTACTAAAATAGGCGAAAAGTACTTAAGAGCTTAAAATTCCAGTGGGCGTCCTTACATACAAGGCTGTTACTGAACATATGGTATGTTTGCCCCCACAGTGAGGAAATGTTCTGCATTAATGCCTTTTATAGACTGGATAAACATCACGTGAATAGGAATTTATATAGAGTTCAGAGTGGCACATTAGTCCTATTCTTTGTATATGTGCATTGAACATCATACTATCAATAAAGCACACTATATGTAAAGGAACAGTATATACAGTAGGTTATATCGGGAATTCCACAATGGTTGGCCTCTTCCTACAACTTTTCAGCCTTGTCTTTTTGGACATCTCATCACAATAATATGGGAAAGTCGGAATGATTGACATATATGTGTTCAAATTTTTGAGGACCCATCAGAAGATTGCGAAATAGGCATGACCGTTACCAAGTGAGTTTGAGGAACTGAAAGGTTAGGAAATTCACTACTTTTTTAATACCTTCCTTTGCTCAATCGATAAATTCCTTTACATATTACTAACTGCTTCCTTAAAAACGTCATCTCATTGTCCAAATTAGAAAACCTGTACCTCGGGGGTGGAGCAATAGATAATACAGTTGTGGAATTCACATACGGGACCTGGATCCTAAAAAAAAAACGCACAGGTTTTGGCATAAATTATATTAAGTGCCCATTTAAAAATGATTTTGGTGCAAAGGAGCTTCTATTCTTTGGGGTCTGAGCATGTGAAACAGAGCACTATCAATTCGCATCTACAAATTCGATACAAATCAGATTCCCTGGTCGAATTCAAGAAAATCTTCCGAATTTGATTTCGAGAGGTTCGCTCATCTCCTGCCTAGTTATTTTTGGAAAAAAAACATCAAACCGGAGTACAGATGGGGAAGGATTTACACAAATCCTTCCCAAAAATGGGTGCTTGGAGGTGTGATTTTCAGATTATTCATAGGTGCAATACTTAAAGTCCCAATTTTGGACATTATTGTGTTGATAAATGCTTTTTGGTACCAGACAGCTACTTTGAGATAGGATCACTAAATCTTCTGGGCACCATAGAAGATGCTTTATCTGAAACCCTTTAGGTTGCCATAAATAAGCCTCAATCTATAAAGAACATTAAGCAATGGAAGTAGAGACTTGATGATAAAGCTCTTATGTTCCTGAAGTTGGGGAATATTATGAATATAAATATGTACTTGGCGCCAATGGCATTTATTATCTCGGCGGCGCTCCGGTATTTAATGATAGAACGTGACACTCGTTCTTGATTCTGCATTTGTCTTGTATTAATGTTAGATTGATCAACCCAGGGATCAGACTTATGGAGTGTCAATCGAATGACCATATCAAGTGGAAAGGACTGAGAATCCATCTCACCGTGTCAGATAACTTCGTATTGATTTCCCTTTTTCCACTCCAATCAGTTAATGACTATGGACATACGTAGGGAGGGGAAAAGAAGATAACGATTCAAGAGATTCTTCTTGAAATATTGAAATGTATTACATATGGCGTAAAAAAAATTTTTTCATTACGTGAGTTTTAAAATGAAATTTTCAAAGCCCCTTGCAAAATTTTTGTCCGGACTGTTGTTAATTCTCACCTGGAAAAGTCAAAGAATCAATTGGTGCAGATCATCAGTTTTAATGCAGCACGGACAGGTGGCACTGGTGCAGCAAGGGAATCTAGTGGGAAAAATGTAGCAGGGTTCAAACAAAATGACAGTTATTCAGCTGGGCTTGATAGTGCAGTGGTGGAAGCACGGAACAGCAGAGTTGCACAGTGAAGCTTAATGTTGTAGTGCTGGAAGAGAATGACTTGAATAGCAAAGTTGAGTTTGCATTGGAGGTGTAGTAAGAATGCTAAGTTCCTGAATGCTCAGGCAGTGTCCTGATTATTTGGGTGATGTCTTGTCACCCAGCCAGGCTTAAATGACCTAGGATCATGATGGAGTTTGATAGTTTGATGTTTCAGTGCTGCAACATGATAATTGAAAAAATAAAGTTGAGTTTGAAGTGGTGTTGCAGGAATGTCAAGTACCAGAATATTCAGGCAATGTCCTACCCAGAGCTTGTGAACCACAGAGCTTGATGTAACAGCGCTGGAACCATGATGACCAGACAAGCAAATGTTAGTTTGCGGTGGTGGATGGAGCAGCAAGAATGCCAAGTACCTGAATACTCAGGCGGTGTCCTACAACCAGAGCCAGGTTTATATGATATACAGTCAGGGCCAGAAATATTTGGACAGTGACACAATTTTCGCGAGTTGGGCTCTGCATGCCACCACATTGGATTTGAAATGAAACCTCTACAACAGAATTCAAGTGCAGATTGTAACGTTTAATTTGAAGGGTTGAACAAAAATATGTGTTAGAAAATGTAGGAATTGTACACATTTCTTTACAAACACTCCACATTTTAGGAGGTCAAAAGTAATTGGACAAATAAACATAACCCAAACAAAATATTTTTATTTTCAATATTTTGTGGCGAATCCTTTGGAGGCAATCACTGCCTTAAGTCTGGAACCCATGGACATCACCAAACGCTGGGTTTCCTCCTTCTTAATGCTTTGCCAGGCCTTTACAGCCGCAGCCTTCAGGTCTTTCTTGTTTGTGGGTCTTTCCCTCTTAAGTCTGGATTTGAGCAAGTGAAATGCATGCTCAATTGGGTTAAGATCTGGTGATTGACTTGGCCATTGAAGAATGTTCCACTTTTTTGCACTCATGAACTCCTGTGTAGCTTTGGCTGTATGCTTGGGGTCATTATCCATCTGTACTATGAAGCGCCGTCCAATCAAGTTTGCAGCATTTGGCTGAATCTGGGCTGAAAGTATATCCCGTACACTTCAGAATTCATCCGGCTACTCTTGTCTGCTGTTATGTCATCAATAAACACAAGTGACCCAGTGCCATTGAAAGCCATGCATGCCCATGCCATCACGTTGCCTCCACCATGTTTTACAGAGGACGTGGTGTGCCTTGGATCATGTGCCGTTCCCTTTCTTCTCCAAACTTTTGGCTTCCCATCATTCTGGTACAGGTTGATCTTTGTCTCATCTGTCCATAGAATACTTTTCCAGAACTGAGCTGGCTTCTGGAGGTGTTTTTCAGCAAATTTAACTCTGGCCTGTCTATTTTTGGAATTGATGAATGGTTTGCATCTATATGTGAACCCTTTGTATTTACTTTCATGGAGTCTTCTCTTTACTGTTGACTTAGAGACAGATACACCTACTTCACTGAGAGTGTTCTGGACTTCAGTTGATGTTGTGAACGGGTTCTTCTTCACCAAAGAAAGTATGCGGCGATCATCCACCACTGTTGTCTTCCGTGGGCTCCCAGGTCTTTTTGGATTGATGAGTTCACCAGTGCTTTCTTTCTTTCTCAGGATGTACCAAATTGTAGATTTTGCCACTTCTAATGTTGTAGCAATTTCTTGGATGGGTTTTTTTCTGTTCTTGCAGCTTAAGGATGGCTTGTTTCACCTGCATGGAGAGCTCCTGTGAACGCATGTTTCCTTCACAGCAAAACCTTCCAAATGCAAACACCACACCTCAAATCAACTCCGGCCCTTTCATCTGCTTAATTGAGAATGACATAACAAAGGGATTGCCCACACCTGTCCATGAAATAGCCTTGGAGTCATTTGTCCAATTACTTAAAAACAGGGTGGCACATGTTAAGGAGCTGAAACTCCTAAACCCTTCATCCAATTTTAATGTGGATACCCTCAAATGAAAGCTGAAAGTCTGAACTTCAACTGCATCTGATTTGTTTTGTTTCAAATTCATTGTGGTAATGTCTAGAACCAAAATTAGATAAATGTTGTCTCTGTCCAAATATTTATGGACCTAACTGTAAGTGAATAACAGAGCTTGATGTATCAGTACTGGAACCATAGTGACCAGATTAGCAAATGTGAGTTTGCAATGGTGGAGAAGCAAGAGTGCCAAGAATGTGAAATACTCAGGCAGTGTCCTACAACCAGAGCCAAGTTTATATGTCATAAGTGAATCACAGAGCTTGATGTAGCAGTGCTGGAACCATGATGAGCAGACTAGCAAATGTAAGTTTGCAGTGGTGGATGAAGCAGCAAGAATGCCAGTTACCTGAATACTCAGGCGGTGTCCTACAACCAGAGCCAGGTTTAAATGACATAAGTGATTTGCGTTGCTTGATGTAGAAGTGCTGAAACAATGATGACTAGATTAGCAAATATGAGTTTGCAGTTGTGGAGCAGCAAGAAGGCCAGGTACCTGAATACTCAGGCGGTGTCCTACAACCAGAGCCAGGTTTATATGACATAAGTGAATCGCGGAGCTTGATGTAGCAGCGCTGGAACCATAATGACCAGATCAGCAAATGTGAGTTTCCAGTGGATGGAGCAGCAAGAATGCTAGGTACCTGAATACTCAGGTCTTGTCCTTCAACCAGAGCCAGGTTTAAATGACCCATGTGGTTTATTTAATCAGAGAAGGTTGCAGAGGAAGACACAGGAGTAGCCGTCTATGCTCAGTGATGTATCAATTTGTAATACATTGGTCGACGAACTCTGTAATAGACTTTCCTTGAGGATTTTCTAGGTTATGTTGATATTCATTTTATATATTGAAATTTAGTCTATCGGAAAGATAAATTTCTTCAATTACAACCCAAAGACAGGATCTATTAATTTTAAGATTTAATACAATAAAGCAAATTTATAAAAAAAAAAAAGAAAAAAAGATTAAACCATGTATTAATCAAAGTTGTACGTTGTGGAACATTTGCAGGTTTGCATTCCGTTTGCAAACATTTTTGTTTTTAGAAAATGTGTTGCATTAATCAAAATGTACCATGGAGGGTAATGCATGCAGAGCAGCCTGCACATATTTGACTGATGATATATATAAATGTTTATCTGTATAATCACCCCTGGCCTAGAAACGTATGCTGTGTATCCAGCCATGATGTTGGATTTATGAGACAGGTCCCTTCTATATATGTGCTTCCTAAAGCTTTACATACCTCTGCTGTAAAAATTACCTTCATGCTTTCTAGTATATGCAAGGATATGGATAAGTCACTGCGTTCCACAAAAGTAACACACTTTTCTTCCACTGTTGCAATTGTTTTCCAAATTGAATTGATCAGAAAGTGTTCGTTCTCCATCCAATTAATGTCAAGTGTAGCCTTATATCTTGTAGGAGGTAGTACTAAAGTAACCAAGCTACTGAAAAAGGGCTCTTTTTATATTAGCTTGATCACGCTACTGAACAGAGTACTACCTCCCACAAAATCAGAACACTCATATTCAGCTGCAGTGAACATTTTTAGAATTTAACGGTTGTAAAGAATCACAAAAAATGATCAACCCCATGAACATGTGCCTCTTTTTTAAACCCTAGACCTAACTAATCCACTCTCAGATACTGATTGGTCACTGTCTTCATCAAGACAAAAACACTCATTTACTGCTGCAGTGAATATTTTTAGAATCTGATGGTTGTAAGGAATCACAACCTATCTTATTTTTGGCCTTTAAAAACATTGTCCAAGCTAATCAAACTCAAACATAAATAGGTCATTGTCTTCAGCAAAATCAAAACATCCATATTCTTCTGCCATAAACATTTTTATAATCTTAATGGTTATAAGAAACCATAATGCTCTACCTTAATGAAATTGTGATTGACTTTGGAAGCCTTGCGCTAAGTACCATAAATGAGACATGATAATTAGGGACTCCATTGAATATTCAGCATCATGGTCTCGGAAATATCATCTTACACATCTGTTTATTGTATATTACATTCCCGTCAACTTAGCCAACAGTCTAGTGAGTATGGGGCCCCCAACTCTCCCCAACTGATGATGTCAGAGATGAGGAGCTGGTATGTCCAATTTTTTGGACTGCCGATTCTTTTGTTCTCTGCTAGAAATGCCACTACCACCAGAGGAGTTTGACAGCAGCTCATAGAGAACACATGGGCACTCAGCGCCACTCTATGGAGGAGTCAGGAGAGATAGATGTCGGCTCTTACCATAGTCCGTCCAACAGTTAAATATTGTGCACGTGACCCCTTACTTTCTTATGAAGACTTGTTTTGATGGAATTTTTGCAAAATTTCAATTTATAACCTATCCTCAGGATATCAAATAATTGTCTGACCGGTGGAGGCCTTCTGTCCTTCATCTGAACATGGCGACCATTATGCATGCGCAATGTAAGACCATTAAAAGTCTATGGTCCTGATAGCAAAAGTTTAGCTCCATTTAAAGTTTATTGGATTATGTTTATGAGCACAAACACTGGCCTTTCTCCATCGGTCCATTACACCTTGCTTGGAGTGGAACCGCGCATGCGCAAAATATGCTCTATTCAATATTTTATCATGATTGGCGTTGGGCGGCTCCATTAGTTTGACCTCCAGTGATCACAAACTTACCATCGTGGATAAGTGATACATTGACATTCTAGGAACCTCTTTAACTATCAAAAGCTCAAATCCGCACAGGTCAATGTGCCTTATGAGTTTACCAATCTACTGAAGTATTGGGTGTACCATTATAAGTGTCTCATTTAGTCAATACCGAAAAACCTTGAGGTCTACGATACACCCAAAATTCTGGTTATTTTCAACCAGTTTTGAAAACCAAGATATTTTTTGTTTTGCTTCCCTCTTCTGTCTTGCTCTTATATTAAGTTATTGGAACCCATGATGTAGAGGTTTCAGTTGAGACACACTTTTTCATTCTTTACAGCTACATAGTTCCTATACAGGTATGTAATATGTAAAACAACAGTAGGATGTAGTGAAGGAGACATAAGCGCAAATTATTTCAGTTCTTATTGGTGTGAGATGACAGGGAACAGCGGTGTCTCCTTTGTAACCTTCAGAATCTGGATCTAAAGAGCTTCGATGGCTGTCTTTGAAGTTACAGAATGACCCATAGCATCACAGGATATGTGTGAGATGACTCAGATATCTCAAGTGGTTTTCCACTTTCCAGGACTATTATGTAACCTCTGTTCACTATAAAGTTCTCGGTCCATGACACCAATGTTTCCTCAAAGTGATTCCTGTATTTATAAACTTTTTACAAATAATTTATTGTATGCACCCAGCTGTCCCAAAGAAAGGTCACCTGAGACCTCAAGTGAGTAGGATATGCACTTGCCAATGGACTTAAGAACCTTTGTCATCTTGTACGTTTCATTTCAACGAGCTCTGCAACTCCCACGGTATGGAAACCAGATACAGTATGTCTTATAGTTTGTAATAAAAGCAACTAAGCCACCAATTATTATTTCACAGAGTTAAAAAGGAGCAGTCACTTGCTCAAAAAAATGAGCTAAATACTTTCTAAAAATCCTTGAGCTCCTCTGATTCTGCTGCTTTTTTCCATTTAGCTCTGTGTCACTCCAATGCAGAGATATTCACACTTTTATTTTTTAGAGTGAAGAATGTGAAATCTCTGCCTGCAGTGCAACTGGGCATTTCTTTATAGTCTTCTGCACTTTCACAACTCCCTTCCAGACTCTGTGCGAATTACAACTTGGCAGTGCCTGTGACTGCTACTGATATGATTGGCAGAGTTTCAGAGGGAGGAGTGAAAGCCCATGCCCCCAGAGAAAACTCTGAAGAAGTTGCACGACAAGTAGAGATTTCACATACTGCATTGCTAATGATATAAATGCGATTCTCTCTGCAATGGAGTGAAGCTGAGCAAAATGGAAAAAAGCAACAGTAACAATAAAGGTTATGGATTTTCAAAAGTTATTTAACATTTTTTTATGAGCAAGTGACTTGTCTTCTTTAAGGAATATCTCACAAAATATAGTCGTAGGCTTACATATAAGTAAGAAGCCTTTCTCATGATAAACTGAATAAAAATGGAAAGTCTCAGTAACCAACACTGCAACACCCATTCAAGTGAAAGGAGTAGCATCAAACACACATACTGTACTTACCAAAATTTTGGTAAAAAAAGGTGGCATTTAAGTCATACCCGCAAGAAAGACCAATAATGCCTCAAATACCTTGGAATGCTCACTTTTGGGGAGGATTTGCATTTTGTATTCACCATCACAGGGCAGCCCTGGTAAAACAGGACAGCTAGCAGAATAACCACACTTGTGTGGATGTCAATGTGGCTTTCAATGAAGCCCTTTGAAGTGGTTGCCTTAACTTAGCAAGTCATCGACAAGATAGGGAATAATTTGCTGATCAGTGGGTTCCCATATGGCAATGGGTAAATGAATGGTAGCTTTTTCACTTCTGTCCTTTCATACACCCTAGCTAACATTTTATTTAAGTCTCTATCTCTTTAATTTTATTACTAGACTTTGTTTTGCGATGTTCTTTCAATATCCAGATTCACCCTAGGGGCTCATCTTCATCTGCGTTTAAATCTGATGAGTGCAATCCAATAAAAAAAATCGACTAATGTTAATGAATGATTATGTGTTCATCGGCAATTTTTTTTCTCAGCTCGGATCTGACTGAGAGAGCTTCCCAGGCTATTAATATCACCTCACAGCTATCTACTTAGCCTGTACTGGTTATTAAACAGAGGGGCCCTAAAAAAATGATGTTGGGTCGCCCTATTTTTAATAACCAGCAAAGGCTAAACAGACAGCTGTGGCCTCATATTAATAGCCTGGGAAGGGGTCATGGAAATTGTCAACCCTCACAGACTAATAGTGCCATCCCTCAGCCTCCCCAGAAATGGTGCATCCATTAGCTGGGTCTATTCCGGCGCTTAGCCTCGGCTCTCCCTGCTTGCACTGGTGTGTTGGCAAGTGTGGTAATGCTTTGGGGGTTAATGTCAGCTTTGTTATGTCAGCTGACATCAAGACCAGGAGTTAGTCATGGAGAGGCATCTATTAGACATGACACTCTGGAGGCTGTCAAGAAATCTTCCTGCTGAGCATGCTCGTGATGTGGCGACATCTCATTGGTGGTCGGTAGTCAGCTGCTCTGCTGATGTGGCAGCTCCGGATTGGCCCAAGAGCAAGGTTCTGTCCGACTGGACTTGAGCGCAACATATAAAAGGTCCTCAGGGATGCATGCCGGCGCGCTAGTGTCACTTGTATGTGGATTGTGTGTGGATACGCTACCACTCTGGGAGCATATGTGTGTGGGCCGCTCCTACAGCGGCGACTGTGAGTCTATTCAGGCAGTGTAGGGTGGGAACTCCCGCTTGGTTTAGCGTCTGTCTCCAGTCCTGTGTGCGGTTATCATCACAGCTGAGTTTCAGAGTAAGCACAACCACCAGAATAGTCCACCCTCGGGGGAGCGATAGGGACCTCCACCTAGTGTCATATTTGCTGTATCTCTGTGACGTTTAACAGGGTATAGCACTCGGTGTTCTGCTGTATGTTACCGCGCTATGGAGTAACAGAGTTTGGAACTTTGGTGTTCTGTTCACAATGAGTGACGTTCAATTCAGTGTGTTTAAAGTGTTGGCTTGCAGCCTTGCTCTGCCATTGCTCACTAGCTGCAGTTTAACATTTCTGCACGATGGACCTCAGGTTGCTATTGCACTCCATTACTATTTCATTAACTGCAATCTGCCAACCCTAACAGCAAGTCTCGGGATACATAAATCACATGATGTCCAAAAAAATTCCAAAAAAATGAAAGAAAAAAAACAACTATCTAACATCCTCTCCCTGACAGAATTTATGTTGCTTATCCATGTTATATAAATAAAAGCTTATAACCTG
>VIAB01000159.1:28153-44411 GCA_009801035.1 Oophaga pumilio
TTTGTGTCATTCTCAAAACTTTTGGCCATGACTGTACACTGTAGCCTCAGCCTGCTAAGTGAACACTGGAAAGGGTTTACAGATACATAGAAGCTTTCTCTTTTCTACATTGCACTTCACAGGATTTGCTCCTCTCCATAGAATCCCTAATGGCTGTTTCCTGGCCAGCTCTGTATTATCCTGCCCCACTGTGAGCTGACAGGAGAAATAATCAGATTTTCGGAGACGAGCTTGTTTTGCTGGAGTAATTTGTTACAAGGGTTTTGCCCTTTACACGTTTGACATTTTTGATAATTTCTCACTCTGATTTTATGGCTGACTGAATATAAGATATCTCATTAACTCATTGCGTTGTTTTGCGATAAAGGGAATATTTAAGGGGGTTGTCTAAGATTAGGAACAAAAAAAACTAACATTTTTTTCTGAAACAGCGCCACTCTTATTCATTGGCTGTGTCTGGTATTGCAGCTTACACCACCTATGGGAACCTTCATCTTTAGTATGACCTGCAATGGTAAAAACCATTACTCACTGTTGACCCAGTTTATATTATATCGAGGATCACAGCTGTAGGGGGTACAGAGGTACCAGTCACACACCTGGCCTTGCTGCATGAAAATGCTCAAAAGCCTACCTGCCACCCCTGCCCATGCCAGCGCTGCCACTGCAGGTTGTCCCTGCAGGTTCTGAAGCCATGACATAATGTCCATCATTCACAAGACTGCTGCACTTAATCACTGCTCTAATATTTTTGGACTTTTTCTGGCTCACAGGGTAATTATGCAGAACAACCTAAAGACACGCACCCGAGGATCATTTAAGCCACGCCCCCTTAGTAAAGACCATTAATAATTAGCACTAAATTAAAGGTTCATACCTTTGGAACTGAATGTCAATTTTAGAAAACGTGAAATACTCAAGGAAGTAACAGGAATTTTTATAAAAGCCAAAACTGGACACTTTGGAGTGGGTGAGAGGTCCTCTTAGAAAAAATAATATTCTGGCTGCCTGAAGTTTCCTTCAGATGGAGCTGACACATTCTGTTTATACATTGGCCTTAAATATAAAACCACTTGCCCCAAAAATATATATTTTTGACCTGATGATGCTGGTGTACTTACTTTGCACTCAGTTTTGTTGTGATGATAGACAGCTGAAAACACTGCATGAATATAAAGATAGATTAGGAAATGACTGGTCAGAGAATTGGGAACTGTGGACATTTACTTCATGGGGATCCCGTCGGCAACGCTATTCGTTGGAAATGTGCAGGGCTGCAGGATTGAGTAGGGTAACGCATTTCCAATGATGCCTATTCTGTCGTCATCTGACAGTCGGCCTTGAAAAATATAATTTTTTTTAGTCCTATGCAAATTAGACTTGCTGCAAGTGCACTAATGGTCGTAGCAGCGCACTTGCAGTCCTCATCTCCGCTCTTCTTCTCCCCTCTGCTTCTTGATTGACAATCCAGACAGATACTGTTCTGCGTGACGTCAACTCTGCTCCCTACCGGCCTACCGTCAATCAAGAAGCGGCGGTAACACTGTAGGGGAGAAGCAAACAGGAGTTGAGGACTGCAAGTGCACTGATACACCCACAAGTGCACTTGTGAGACTAATTTGCATATGAACAGAACATTCAGAAATGACGACGGAATCGGTGTCCTTGACAATGTGTTACCCTGCCCCATTCCTGTGATCTTCCTGACAGTTTGGCTTTGAGGTCGCTCAGGTTGGTTGTGTTTCTCTTGTATCTTCAATCTCGTTACGGTAAGACTCGTTCTATAATTCAATTTCTTGGAAATGCTTTGTAAGATTCCAGGCACAGTAAGCCTCCAGTAACCAACGAACCAATATAATATATTATTACTGGGCGTAAAAGAGATTTACTTCTCCATCCTCATGAAGATAATTGTAGTCTTATGAAAGAGATGGGGAAAAAAAAAGGGAAAACGTGACAACGAGCTGCGGGAATAAACCAAACAGTGGTGGTTTATTGCATTTCCAGCATGTTCCTAAATGGAACCTCCATAAGAAATAGTCTTCATTCCTATGTTCAGTCCCGTGTAATCATGTTGGGGTTATGGAGGACGTATCTGACCGTGGAATAGCTGTAAACATAATTGACCTACATGCTTCTGATTACAAAACGCATATGTTCATATCGGCGGTCTACTCCACTGAGATGGTGACCTTTACAAAATGTGATCATCAATTAGAAAAGACCAAATGTAACAATGAGGAGAAGGCTGAAGCCATAAATATATTCATGTGGTGGAGAATAAGTTTGGTGACTGGTCTGACTGGTCTGGTCTTCCTTTAAGAAGGAAGTTCATTTTCAAGCAGTTTCCCATTGAACATTGCCGGTAAGTCTTCATACACCAGCTGCGTCTCCTCTATGAGAACCGGTTGCCCCACATGGCTTGTTGAAGGACCAAAGATCAGGTTTTAGGTTTTCTTTGTTATAATAAAAGCCAAGAAAATAAAACAAAATGAGCATATAACCTACAAAAAGTGAATAAGTAAATAGTAATAGTACATGTAAATAATATAGGGTACTTAGTAAACGCTATTTTGATCAAAAAAGCCTAAAAGCCATCCCACCGCGACAAGGTGGACTGTCAACCTGTCTCTAGTACTAAAACCTTACCTTGTGTCAACTACGTCAATGTGAATAAGGGCAGAGTAGGACAGGATCCCGGCTGGGACATACATCCATGGGAGGCTACACAGATGAAACAGCACAAAAACGGGAGCCACAACTCTTGTTTGTGCAAAGTGCAAGGAATTACTGCAAAACCAAAAAAATGAGCCGGACTATAAGCTGGTATACGCGCAAAGTGTAAGAGCACATTCACAATGTGGCCGTTTCACATACAAAAGGCAAGAAAAAACAAAACAAAATGAGCATATACCCTACAACATGTAAATTAGTAAATAGTAATAGTACATGGAAATAACACAGGATACTTACTTAGTGCTATTTTGTTCAAACAAGTATAAAAGCCACCCCACCACCACAAGGTGTATCCATTGGGATGATCCTAACCTGTCCCTAGTATTAAAATCTTACCAGTATTAATCAAAGTGAATAAAGGCAGAATACCCTATGGCAAAGTGAGGAAGAGGTGCAGGTAAAGTGCGGAAGCCATAAGGATGTAGCATATTGTGTGAAGACCAAAAACTGGGTACAACATCGTAGCTCAGTGGTTAGCACTGCAGCTTTGCAGCGCTCGGATCCTGGCTTCAAATACCACCAATGTCAACATTTGCAAAGAGTCTTTTTGTTCTCCCTGTGTTGCATGGGTTCTTCCGAATACTCCGCTTTCCTCCCACACTCCAAAGACATACTGATGTCTGTAAAGTGCTGTGTAATATGATGGCGATATATAAGTAAGCACCAATAAAAAAAAACTGGGTGAGGAAACCAGAGGAAGTGTATTATACCCCCTGATGAAGCTGAGCGTGAAACGCGCGTAGGGGTCCTTTGACCAAGAAACACACATCCCCTTTTAATCACATCACCTGATGTAAGTATAGTCCTCCTAAATAGGTAGACATAGTCCTCTTTGGCAGTCTAGGAATGTACCTTATAGACTTGGGGATGTAGTAGTTTATCATATTATATTGTTATAGTTATAGACATTGTGTGTATTGGTAATCTTTGGGGCACTCTGATTTTGTTTGTATTGAGTGTTTTTAATTATTATATGATATAATAAAGATGTACATTTTATGAGACTTTATAGCACTATTTTTTTGTCGGTATCCAGTATCTGAGTAGTGCGTCTCTGTGCTTGTTTCGCTTACTTTTGCTCATAGTTATGTGGGTATTCATGAAGTGTATGATGTGAAGGCCCCACGGAAGTGGTGACCTGGAGTTGGGCTAACAGATATGGAGCCATGTATTGCCAATACCATGCTATACAGTAAGCTTCTCGTAATGGCCAGTTTATAGAGCTGTTTTTTTTCTTTATTTTCCAGAGGTTACACTAGATTTACTCAAGTCCAATTTATGAAGCAATGTCCTGTGTAAGTGTATTTTACAGTAGCACGACATAAAGTGAAAGAGATCGGTAACGTGTTACTTCTTTTATTGCTTTATAGCAATCTATGACTTTTATCGAAACATTAAAGATGGTCGGACAACCTGTTTAAAGATCGGCATCCATCAAGTGTGACAATATGATGTAATGGGGGACATCTGGATGGGGGCAATTACTTTTTTGATACGTGTATATGATAGCATTCTTATGACCCCAGTGTTTGGTGGCAGTAAAATAATATGTCTAGTATTCTGTTTGGTTGATTGCCAATAGTGGTCTTCAATATCACCAGTCCCAGTAACGACATTCCCCCATTGAGTGACATACCATGTACCTGGGCCACCAAACGGCTGACAAAACAGCTTTTGTTCCTTTCCTTTAGCCTCACATACTCCTTTCTTCCTGCGGTCACGGTTCTTGTGTGAGAGTCCTTTCCCTACCTTTTTTGTTGTAGTTGCTCTTTGAAGTTGACTCTCGTGTTTCTTACTAGTAATCCAGTACGACTACAGAGACGAGAGTCTAATCTGTTCACTGGACGGGATCCTATGCTGGACATTGAGCTTTTCTATGCTGCGCATGTATAAAATAGGTCTGTGACCAACATGAACGAATGATTAAGAAGAAGGAACCATTCAAAAGGAAATTTGGGAAAATTCTGGTGTAGAGGCAAGATATCCTATTGTCTGCTCACCGTGGTCTTTGTTCTGGACTTATCTCCTACAGTTGAGACACACAACTCCCTGATAAGTAAATCGGGCCACAAAAGAAAGAAGGAGTATCCAGGTGAGCCGTCTCCACCACTATGAACCTCCAAGAAAGTTGATGTAGCCTAAAGGGGGTTTTACATTTAGTGATGCAGCAGCGATCCTGACCACGATACGACCCGGTCAGGATCGCTGGTGCATCGCTAAATGGTCGCTAGTGAGCTGCCACACAGGCAGATCTCACAGCGACTTAGCGACGCAGCAGCGGTCGCTACTTATCCTTCAGACGCGGCGATCCTGACGTCCTCCCGCCTGCTTCCACGCGTCGCTCATCGGCGCCAGCAGGAAGCCCAGCAGGAAGTGCCCAACAAGAAATGGAGCTGCACATTCTCGCGCGATCAGCGACAGACAGCGGGGGAGCCGGTCGAATGTAAGTATCACACATAGCGATATCGCTAGTAATATCGCTGCTGCGTCACCAAATCGGTGATGCTTTAGCGATATTGCTGGCGATATCGCTATGTGTAAAAGGCTCTTAAGGCCGGGGTTACACTTGTGAGTGTGATGCAAGAAACTTGCACATCAATACCCGGTGGCAAGCCGGCACTCGGGACTGGAGTGTGCTGCTGCATAGAAATACATGCAGCCGCACACGCTGGTCCCGAGTGCTGGCGGGTATTGATACGAGAGACTCGTGCGAGTTTCTCGCATCACACTCTCAAGAGTGACCCCGGCCTAACTTACATATAACTCTGAATGCAAATTCTCTTTGTCCGACAAGACCATAAAGTGTCTAAAACTCATAGTAAATATGGTGCAAGTCATAGAAGACGCTCTAAATTGCCCCAGAATGTGTCTATTATTGTTTTATATATTGCAGTTATTTCATTTTAATTTTTAAGACCTTCTCTGCGGGCCTCCATATTGGAAAGTCAGGCTTCCATTGTTTATTGAGTGAATATGGCCGATGAAATTAAAAGGCCGATGAGTCACTTGACAGAAATGTCATCGTTTTTCACAATCTCCAGAAACTGGTATATATAGTGTAACTATCCTCTAATCTAGGCCTGTACAGAGTCATAGACTCATCCGCTCTCTAAGGATAATGAAATGACTCTGCTTATCTATCCCTATCTACACAGCAAAGCTGACATGTGAGCTACCAAAAATTTGATGAGTTATTCTCATCTTCATAGAAAGGTATTCGCAGTTTGATGAGTTAGAGTTTATGTGGATGTCTGTGGCAACTGGTCTGAGCACTGACTGCTAATGATTGGACTGACTACAGCTTTCCGACACGTGCGTGACAGCCTCATAGAAATATATGAAGCTGTCATGCTCGGGTCTGGAGAACCACGGTCAGTCTGTGCATTGTGGTCCAAGATTGGAACAAGATGAGCCCTATTTCTCATCTTTATAGGTATTAACACAAGCCCTTTTACAATTTACTGTTTCTTTTGTTTTCACCTTGTTGCCTAGGATTACAGTCTATCAGTGGTGGTCAAATTTACTCAGTGCTTACAAACTTTATTCTATTAAGCTTGTAAGCGCTGCTTTGAAGCTGGCCTTTTTACCTAGCGCAGGGCTTACAAGCTAGACAGATGTGGTGGTCGGTTTCCTAGGCAATGAGCTATAAACTGCAATCTTTCATGATTTTGTTTTTGTCTTTTACGAAGATAATCTTTTTAAAAAATGTATATAAAAAAAACAAAACATAAATATTATGCCTTTTTCTGATAATGCATTTCTTTTTTTATAGTGGTTGCCTGATTATAGTTTTCCTATTCTGTGATGGCCTACTCCATTAGGATATGTGCGCTCCGTGTGTTTTTCAGGCGGATTATGTCTGGAACTTTGCCTGAAAAAGCGCTAAAAAAGCCTCCGAAAAGAATGAACACATGCACAGCAATGTCAAAATGACCTGCTTTTTCACATGTTCCGGTTTTTGTCAATTCCTTCATCCGCTTGAGGCTTCAAAAGTGGTGAAGCAGCTGAAAGAATTTACCTTTCCATCCTTTTGGTGGCTTCCCCATGGAAACTGCAGCTATATATGCAATACAAAAAAAATAATGCCGCAAACGTCCGTAGAGAGACGTCAGAAAAGACACTTTAAGGAAAACATCTGAGAGACGCAGTGTGCAAAGTGGTGTGCCGCTAATAGTGACGGAGCATTCGGACGCCATTGGGCCTGTGAGTCGGGGGGCCATGTGCCAGCGCTGGGCCCCCTGCCCGACATTGCACTTTCAGCTCTTTCAGCATCCTAGGGCAATTACGACTTCTGCCATGGGGCCCCATGATTTCTATGTATGCCCCTGAGTGTGCATATACCCTTAGAATACCTTGGCCAATTTTATTTTGCCATCCTGCTAATATCTTTTGGAAATCCTATCTGTTTGCCTATTGTATTTACTTCACGGTCTGGCCGGATGGCGACAGGTCGACTAATCACTCATGTATTTTGGTCACTGCATTGCGGTGTAACAGACACCTTACTGAGGATCCCTCAGTGAATATTGCATTAATATTACTATAAAGACCTTGGATGCAGGAGATAAATGAAGCGTCTATGTGAGCGTATGTCACTAATTTAATATTTTCGGTGCATTACTTTATTAATTTCCATTTAATCTCTCGGGAAACCACAACTGGTGACCTCTGCATTCTGTGTATTAGAGTTCATTTATCACTCCTACATAGAAATTTTAAGCTCAACTTAAAAAAAAAAAAAACCTAAAGAAAAAATAATAAATTAAAATTATTTTCATTTAATATGTATGGGGGGGTCTTAAAGTGATAGGGAAATGTCATAGAATCATAGAATGGTAGAGTTGGAAGGGACCTCCTGGGTCATCTGGTCCAACCCCCTGCTCAAAGCAGGATTCACTAAATCATCCCAGACAGATGTCTGTCCAGCCTCTGTTTGAAGACTTCCATTGAAGGAGAACTCACCACCTCTCGTGGCGGCCTGTTCCATTCATTGATCACCCTCACTGTCAAAAAGTTTTTTCTAATATCTAATCTGTATCTTGTCCCTTTCAGTTTCATCCCATTGCTTCTCGTGTTTCCGTGTGCAAATGAGAATAATGATGATCCCTCTACACTGTGACAGCCCTTAGAGTCATAGATGATTATTGACTCTGGGAAGTTATGGAGTAGAGCCCACTCCATCATGGGGACAGTGTGACTAATCTAAGCCTCTGGCACTACAATGATAATGAGATGACTCTGCTCCTCTATCCCAATCTCAAAGCTAATAAGTGAGACACATAGGAATGGAAGTGTCAGCCTATTCTCTGTACTCTAGGGGCCAAAAAAAGAGCCAAGCAATGAGAATGGATGGACTTTTGTAAACTTGGGGGGGAAATAAAAAAAAGTTCTCAAAGTGGAAACTTTTTGGTGCAATGGATTTTTTTATGTTGGCAGTTTCTTACTTTATGCCTTATTAAGATGTTATATAACATAGCTCCCAGCTCTAAAGTTGGAGTGGAATGCTGCTAACAAGCAATGGTCCTCACTCCAGTACTTCTACTACATTTAGGCCTCCACAGGGAAAATAAACGTCCAAGGGCAACCATCCATGGGCAATAGCTATAATAACCCCTTCAATACGGTCGTTTTTCTGTCTCCTGACTTTTTTCGTGCTCTGTTTTCCTTTGTATACTGCCTCCCCCATTACTCTTCCTCAGCCACTCACAGATGAGAGTCCTTGCACAATGGAGCTGGGGCCACTCGGAAGCTGGAGAAGATGCCTATGCCTTCTGCTACCCTGGGAGTTACGACCCATGATCTTTGCGCTTTGGAAAAGACGTTACTTTTCTATAGGGTGCCATATTTAGACCTTATTGTAAGTGACTCCCAGGCATGTCAGTAAGGATAGGTATTTCCTAAATGTTGGCGTGGGAGTCTTCACAGAAGCCGAGGCCTGCTAAATTTAGAAGAGAGAACCGAAAACTTGGCTAAGTCTGTCCTCGTGTGTGGGAGATGATGGAGTCAAATAACCATCTGCTCCGAGGCAAGAACCTGCCGCTCAGCCATGTCACGTTAATAGTCTCTGCACAGTGACCTTACTCAGTGCCCTGTAGTACTCGCGGGGTGCGCAGCGTTGGCAAGTGCAGGTCCAACAGCTTGCCAGAACGCACTGGGATTACAACTCCCCGGGGCCTGTCTGAATGCCAGAAGATATAGGTACAGTCATGGCGTCTCGCGTCTGCATGATAACGCTAATATAAGAAATTTTTTTAGCACTATGCATATAACATCCGCGGCCGCCGCCGGTAATATAAATTCTACGTACTGCGTTGTGTAGGATATAGGATTTATTTATTGGGTATTTGGTGTTGGGAAATATGCAGAGCAGAAGACATCATTAGTGACCCAAGCGAATTCTCTGTGCAGCACCACGGAATGTGTCGGAGCTGTATGAATAATGAGAGAATATAGTAATAGCTCACAAACAATTGTAATAAGCAGGTGCTTGGATGCAGCAACACAAATGCTGCAGATCAGGGGTTAACTATTATTTAATTGTTCAACACCAATGACCTCCTCGCAGGGAGATAACAGCGGAAAAGGGGATGCTAAACTGAAGTATGTAAAGTTGTTTAAGTAGACAGCCTTTTGCTAACAGATTCACTTATTGTGGCTCCACAGTCCGTCACTTTCTGAAGGTGCAGTGGGTAATAGAATGCCGGCGGAGGTTGGTGTAGCGTCTTCCAGCGTCCCTGTCCAACACACAGTCCTGCTTCTGGCGGCAGCGGGCGGTCTCCAGTTCTGCCCTCTGAGCTCCTAGTTCATTTAACTGTGGAGCCAAAGAGTAGAGCTCTCCACAAGGTTCCGCGTGGCCCATGTCTTTCTGAGCAGTCGCCGTCACTTTAATGGCTGCCCTGCTAAGCTCTGCTCGGCGTGTGCTTCTCTGTGTGCCAGCTGACACCGGGACGTCCGTGCTGCAATGCTGTGCATGACGCGCGTTACCTGTGCGCGCGTCGATATGAGTGAGTCTCTCAAGCAGCCGCCCTGTCTCTGCACACTACAGCTTATCGCTCTCCTCACTGCTGCTGCGATCCACACCTGCTTAGCGTTCTGACGGGAAGCCCCCTTTTGTTCCTGCGCAACCCCTTTTAACTTACAACTCCAGGCCACGCCACCTTTACCGGCTCGCTCCGTCTGCAATTTCATTCCCTCCAGCAACAGGAGGTTCGGCCCCAACAGTTCCGGACCCGGCGCTTCAGCGGCCCTTGCAGCCCGGTTCTCTCTTCTACACCATAACCCACATAAAAAAGGGGACACAGCAGCACTCTGTACGGACCACGATATATGCAAACATGAGATCTAAATTTTATTAACCCACAATTAAATTAATAGATATCGGTCAGCAAAGTAATGAAAAAAAAGTAAATGTTGGTTAGGAGATATCGGGCTCTGTTGAATCAAATGAAAGCACAGAGATTCCATTAATTTTTATCGTTTCCATTAATTTTTATTGTTTCCATTTGCTGTCCGTTTTTTTTTTTTAGAATGAAAAAAAAATCCCGCATGAAGAATTTTTTTATTCCATTCTAAAAACTACCTATAGGGTCCCCGTAATAATCACGGGGGGACCATCTAGTTCCCTTTTGCATAATTGACATAACGGATCACTTATTATGAAATGGAGAAACAAAATGTCCAAATGGGCATGTGAACAGAGGCGAAGATTGCCTATGGTTAGCTGTCCGAAAATCAACACACCTCGTGGAGTGACGAGGCTGTAAGTTTGGATCGGGAGGTCAGCGATCAGTCCAGGCATTGCGGTCTGTATAGGGACCGTGAAAAGCGACCTTGTGAAATGGGCCTTACCAGACCATGTCCAGATTTTTTTTTAACTATGCGAAAATTCCCCTAAAAAAAAAACAAATAACGATCTGAGTCGCACAGCCAGAGCTTTGGGGTACTCGGCACCGAGCCCGTTGATATCTATGGGGAATGTCATGGGTAGCACAGCTCGGTCCGTGCCCTGGGCGCTCACTGTAATGTGGGATATTTACAGGTGACTTGAATAATGATATGGGGACTTGTGACGCCACTTGTGGTACCTGGTCAGGATGACCAGCGCTGCTATGCAGATCCACTGGAGGGTTAATATTGTGCAGCTAGATGTTAAGCCTTTCACAAGTAAGGCTGAGTCCTCCAGGGCAGATGGATGTGTAGTGGTGCAGGACAGACGGGACCCGGCAGTCAGGGGTAATAAGGGAGACACACACATAAGTCACTTTAGTACCTTTACTGAAGATGTTGCAGGCACTTCCCGGAGTGCTGTAGGGTGAAGGGTGCACATCCAGATTCCTCCACTTGGTAGGTGTGTGGCCTCCTGTTCTCTGCCTTTTTGTAATGAAGTCTTGGCCTGCGTGTAGCTGGGCCTAGCTTAGTCTCCGTCTTGTACCTGGCTGACTTTGTGATTGGACCTTCTCTCTGAAAGGACAGGGTCCCTGATGGCTCGGCCGCGCCGGAATCCGTCCTCCAGCTCTGTGGTACTCCTGGGACTTGTAGTCCTCCAGGAACTCCGGTGTTCTCCTAATGGGTCGTGGAGATCCCTATAGGCTCGGACCCCGGTGTCCGGTAATACTTGCTGAGGTGAGCTGTTAAGGCTCCACTGTCTCATAAACTTTCCACTCGCCTTCGGCCTACCTGGATCCTCACAGTATCACACACTGGCAGTTGGTGGGCTGCCTCTTCACCGCTCTCTAAGCGTCGGCACGCTTCTCACTAAGTTGCACTCCTAGATTCAGCTATGACTAGGCTGGAGTGATTCCTGTCCACTCTTACTAGACTCCACTTGCTCTGAACTGAATAGCTCTGCAGCCTCTCTAACCTCAGCTCTGCACTTCCCTTGCTGCAGACTGAGCTGACTGAGCCCACTGAGATGGCTGCACTGAACTGAGCCCACTGAACTCAAGCTTCCTGTGTTAAGCTCTTTTTATATGTCTTACACAGCTCCCTCTGGTGGTCTTTGGGAATAAATGAACGTGTGTGAAGGTGAATAATGACCTCTAGTGGTATCTTCTTTCAGTGCACCCTTCTGGAAGATATGGATCCAGTCGCAGCTGGGCTCCACAGATCAATATCTGTTCACAAGTCGAAGAGGATTTGGGTGTGGATCCCTCGCCTAAAGCTTCATAAAATCAAACAATATTTCTTGTGTGCATATTTTTGTCTTTATAAATGATCATGCAGATTTCACAATGAAAAACTGGATTAGCTTTGGATTTTTGTTTGCAGTAGTCAAATCAGCCATATTTAAACATATCCTTAGGTCTTGGTCATACAGGGTGAATAGTAGGACAGCTGGCATTACACTATCCCACCAAAATATCAGGGGGTCCTTATTTAATTTCTAAACCAAAAGTTCTGTGACGTTACCAAAAGTTTTATGCATCAAAACTGTCTCTTTCATTTGATTGGGGCTTGCAGAAATCAAAGTGCTTGCTGGCAAAACAACTCCAGTCAGATGAATACACATGATTTCCAGTGGCAGAAATTTCTCCAACAAATTCCACATGTGAACTCACCCTCAGGGTAATATTCACCCTGCTTTTTTTCCGACTGTCGAAAATGTCTATTTTTCAAGCGTGAGACGCTTCAGGAATCGTTCCTTGTCTCTGATGTTTTCTCAACTCAACGTTCTGTAAGCCTGAGCGTTTTTTTTCCATCGTTTCCTGAAGCTCTTAGTTCTTGTTTTTGTAATTTGCTGGTTTGTGGTCAACGATTTTCCAGCGTTTTTGAGTGTATTCTATTAGTTTATATTTTTCGGTTGTTTTTTTCTTTTAATCCATCAACCAAAGAATAAGACACTGTGCTTACGAAACCGTTAAGGAGACAACCAGGTGTCTTTTGTTCTTTCCGATTGGCTTCCATCTTTGAAAGCCTGAGCCTTTTAGAAGGTGATCAAAAGCCTGAACACATGAACAGAAAATCGTTTTTCTATTTAAAAACATAGGACAACTCTTTCTAGCTCTTTTTCCAGATTTTTTATGATCGATGCCGCTCAAAAAACACAGTGTGAACATACCAATAACTCTATTATACTATGTCTGGTGAGCCTTCTCACTTCCAAAAATGCTCACATTTAATTAATTGATTAATAAGCTTAAAGGGAATCTGTCACCCCATTTTTGCCATATCAACTAAAGATATGACTGAATAGTGCGTCCCATAAGCAAGGTATCGGTAGGTATCATATATCCTGATACCCCTTTTTTGATAGCAAAATACCTTAGTAAATTCAGGATTCTTTTCTGTAAATCAGGGCGGTCCAGTCTGGAGGGCGGCGTTTTCACTCCTCTCCCCCCACCCGCTCCTCGGCATGTCTTGCGTATCGCCGTCTGTGAATAGCACAGATGGCGTTCTGCTTCCCGCGATTGCGCTTTTCAAATTTCACCCGCGCCTGCGCAGTGTGCTTTGCCCAACAGTGGGCAAAGCATAAAATCATTACAGCGCATGCGCAACTCTTTCCTTGCCACGGAAATGACTGCTTGCCTTGGACGACTTCCGGGGCAGGGAAAGTAAATGACAATAGTTGCGCATGCGCTGTAATAATTTTATGCTTTGCCCACTGTTGGGACGCACTATTCAGTCATATCTTTAGTTGATATGGCAAAAATGGGGTGACAGATTCCCTTTAAAAAAAAAAGTCCGCAAAGCACCCCTGTAGATATTACCAAAAAAACACTGCAAAGACGTTCAATGAAAACCATTTATAAAAAAAGCCAACAAAAACGTTTACAAACCACTTCAAGGAACTTAAAAAAAAAAAAAAGATGCTTTAGTGAAAAAAATGCCAGCGTTTTCCGGTTGAAAATCTCGTTGGGTTTTGCCGACCTAGAAAAGACATCACGTGCACATACTCTAATGTGACTTATAGGCTACATTTATGGAATATCCTAGGTCGGAGTACCACTTCATATATTTGGCATAGATGGATGTGTGTCCAAATAGTCAGTATATATTAACTCCTAAGGTTCCAGCCTACATGTCTTCTCTGTATGTGAAGACACTTAAGGACCACTTAGATTATGGAGTGTCCTCTGCTCTCGTTCATTAGTTTCTGTAGATCAGAGGATTTCCTCTGGGCCCTCCTCTGAGATATCAGGAAATACACGGACTGCGCTAAGTTTCTACTGCAGCAGCTCTCCCTGAATTATTAATTCAGTCACACTTTCATGGTTTCTCAAATTTTGCCAACCTAGCACAAGTTATCATTGATGTATCCTGAAAGATGACTTAATAAGCTCATTTCCCTGCCTGATTCACCATCTGTAGTCATATTTACAAGTCATTCCCAGCAAAAAAAAAAACTATTCCATTGAGATATATTGAATATATTACATTTTGGGATTTACTATTAAAGGGGAGTAGTATTATTTATGAGTCTTTTGGCTAAAAGTTAGATGTGCTACGAGAGTGGATAATTTGTCCAAAACCCATTTAAGTCTGGTCAAATTACCTTTACACATCTGTTGACCCAATATTTCTTATATTCTGGCCATTTTAATGTCTTTTTTTTTTTAAACTTCAATAAGCCTACGTGTCGCATTAGCTTAAGTCTATAGGTTGATTGATAGCTCACTCTCTGATTTCCGTAAATTATCAATCAAGAGGCCCGGAAAACAACCTCGGGAAGAGGGGAATAAGGAAATGCTCTGTCACGCCCAGAGCACTTAATGCTAATTTGCATAGGCATTAAAAAGTTTACTTTTCAGTAATGCAGAACAAAATATAAGACATAAAGTTGAAAAATTGCATTTAGAATATACAGTAGGTCTGTTTTCCACATTTTTTTCTATTTTTTTATAGCTCAAAGAAGCACTTAAATACATTATTGTGTTTTATAGAGAGAATTTATCATTTTCATCTTCATAGCTCCCAACTGTTCCAGATCCAGCGGGACTGTCCTGATTTGGTGGAGCTGTCCCACCATCCTGGGAGGTCAGGGCTGTGTCCCCACTTCCACACACTCTTTGCAATGTCTTCTCTCCTCCATAGCTCCTCTACCTTGGGGGACATCTCTCGTCTCTGCACATATTTACATTCAATTTAATAAATAATTCTTCTGTTTTCTTGAGATTTGGTTTCCAAGGAGTCAAACCCCCAACCTATATCATTGTAGGCAGTAGCAAAATCTGTAATCCACAGCAAGCAGTGGCAAGTATGGGTGAATTCTATCTACGGTACTTGAATGGGCATTGTCGTCTCCTAAATTACAGGCAGATTGTACTGGTACATAGAGATACAACTGTATATCCTCATGCATTTCTGTATACCTGTATTCTAGGGGGAAACTTTTCTTCCTATAAAATTACTAAACAATTATGAAAACCAATTACAAAAAAATCATTAAAAAAAGAACCAATAACATTACAAAACAGCAAATAACAAACATATTAGGTGTCCCTGTAATTATAACTACCCACACAATAGTGAACGTGTTATTTACGGTGATCGGTAAATGGCATAAAAAAAATGGCGTGATTAATTTTTCCTTCCAATAAACTCATAAAACTATGCTATAAAAATGTAACGCTGAAGCTGTGACCACACATCGCGTAAATGCTGCTCTTTTTCTGCTGCATTTTATTCCCATGTTTTCTGCACGCGACACAATAACAAGATTCTCAGATTATTGTTTTTTTTTCTGCTTTTTTTATGCCTTCTCGCTCATTTGATGTGTTTTGGTGCAGATGTGAAGTAGTGTTTTTAGCACTTTTTTATCATACTAAAAAGCTTTGATTTTGCACTTAAAAATGCAATGGCATTTATTTTTTTTCCTGTGTTTTTTCAAGCTACACTTCAAAACTTATAGAGAAAAATATGCACCAAATCTACACAGTTTAACAGCGTCTTTAGGCGCACAGTGGGCAGACTTTTCATAAAATGACATCCACTCTGCTTGGACAGGCCATACGTAGCGTAAATGCTGCTTTTTTTTCTTTCCTAACAAGCTAGGACAGCTTTCTGTCAATGTGACAGGGTGGCAGCCATTCTTATTCTATAGTTATTAGCTCCCTTGAGAAAATTATTGATTTGCTAATTAAATGTATTCAGGAATTTACTTATAATGACATTTCCTTTAAATATTCATTTTTTTCTATTCCTGGAGAACCTTTTTAAGTAGTTTTTCCATTTTAATTTCTCAATATTTGTCATGGACAGACTCGTATTCATCCTTTTGGACGTTTAGTTATTGATGGATGGGACGTGATTAAAGATTTATTTATTTCCTTTGCACACATTTCCGATCTGTAGTTCTTTCGTAGCGTGTTGAAAGAAGTAGCATGACGCACCCAAGGGTATAAGGTTCCTTCAAAGGGGATTGAACTTCTATATCACCTTCTTCTTTAGGATATAGTCATTAGTTATTGTAATCTTTGTTATGTATGGTAGTATGAGTTAAGGCCCCGTCTCACATAGCGGGATTGCTGCTGAGTCACAAATTTTATGATGCAACAGCGATCTCAGCAGCGATCTCGCTATGTCT
>VIAB01000159.1:52062-77908 GCA_009801035.1 Oophaga pumilio
CAGGCCCTATACAAAATGGTGGCGGTCCCGACCTCACACCCACCCACTAGAAGGGACAGGAAGAAGATGATGCAGTTTATTATCCCTGCTGCTTCCTCATTCCGAGTATCAGTAGAGGTTGGAGTTGGACCTCCACACATCAAGGATTATATATCTTTTTAAAATTCTAGTGAATCCTTCTATATCCAGTTAAAGGTATATGTAATTCATGGTATCCAAACCACTGTCACCATGAATCAGAGCCTGGCTGCATGATTGTAGCCAGGAATAGTTTAAGGATCTAGAGAGGACCATAGCTGGAGAGTAGACTAGTTTGACTCTGCCCGTGGCAAGCTTCTCCCAATGCTGCTGCAGATGATTGACATGTCTCTTGTTATATACGTGTACAACAGGTAACCGGATGCAACACGCAGATAGACACGAGGCGGGAACAGCCAATTAACTATTTATTTCCCCTGATAAGGCGGGAAATTTCGGTAGACAACAGTTAAACAATGTGACACAGATCAAACACAATTGGAGTATACAATACAGAATGTGTAATGAGTCCTAGAATTCACTTTAAATGTTATAAAAGTCTCTGACTGTTTATTCTTATAACCCTCTAACAGGGATTGTATTCCTGTTCACATGGCTGCTAACGTGCTGTCTCCTCCTCCTGTAATGACCCTAGCAGGGGTCACCGGTTATTCCCTCTAGGCCGCAAGTCCTCCTCACAATGTCCACCAAAGCACTTTGGGCCTCCTCTTCAATCAACCCCCACTCCATTTGCTGTACTAGCCCAGGCCAAATCCTATACCGTATCATCAGTGTTGGAAGCGACAGCCTGGCTCACTCGCATCTCCTGTTCACCATCGCAGGTGTCCTCTCCCGGGCCAAGTCTTCTCACGGATCTTCGGTGCTTGACTGATGGCAGGTGTCCCCCAGGTCTGATGGAATGAGGGCTGGGCTCTGACTCTTGACTGGCGTAATCTGGGCTCTAGATCTTGACCAGCGACCAGCAACACCTGAACTCCGGTTCTTGACCGGCTCAGATTGAGTTCCCGGGCCTTGACCACTGTAGTCTGTACTCAGGGCCCGATCTGGTGCTATTTTAATCCTGTTTCCAAACGTGCCACAGCCAGCTGGCGCACACTTCTTACTGCGCCTGTCACCTCGGCAACAGTGTCTTCTCCAGTGCACGCCTGGACTTCTCTTGGAGTTCTTAAGGGGATGTGTCACGGCAGCAGTGACCCCGTCCGTGGCCCTGGGCGTCCAAAGAAAATGATAAAGTTTATGAAAGATATAGTTTGTGACACCACCTGTGTTATTCGGCAAATAAGGTGTCAGCCGACGCTTCAGGTTCAGTCCGCTGGGGCAGTTGTTGACGCAGCAGAGTTGCCACAGCTCTCCACAGGCAGAGCTATTCCCCAGTGCAGTGATAGTGTAAAATGATGATGATGATTGTTGTAGTGCAGGGCTGAGGTGATGCAGCAAATAAACATGAGGACACAGCAGTGTGCAGTCTTCACAGGTTTTGCTCACAGTTCTGATGTTACAATCCCCAGCCGGGGTGCTGTGTCCTCAGGGTCTGTGGTCCAGTCAGCTCTCAAGTAGCTTGGGGTGCACGTAGCCAGTGCTCCCTTAGATGTTTCTTTCCTGGCCGTCTCACTACGCTGGCTACCGCCTCTGCCCTGCGTCTTCACACACAGTGTCCTGAGCCAGTAGACTCGGATCTTGTCGGGCGACGTTGGTCAGACCCCTGGATCCTATATGTCTGCCTTTTTAGCAAATGTGTTGGATGTGGCTGCAGCACATGCAGATACTGCAGCCTCCGGTTTTCTAGCTGAGTCCTTAGTTTCTCCACTAGTTTTGGGGCTGGTCCCCTAACTGCGACCTGGTCCCTCCACCGACCACACCAGTGAATATGGGCCCCACGGATGAATTCCTCACTATCCGTGCCTCTAGGACCCCTTCTGTTCTCCCAGGAGCTTCCTTCTGTCCCTCCCTCTCGTCTTGTCTCCTCAGACCAACTGCCTGACTCTTTCCAGAACAATATCCTTACCTTAGCACTAAGCTCCTTCCCCCTTTCTACCTTCCCTACCCACTCCCCAACACCCATTCCTACCCAGTCCTGGGATGAGGCCATCCTCCCCAAGGGTACACCCAGATGCCCCGACTGAACTGGTGTGTGCAGGGTGTGAGTGTTAGAGTCCTGGGTAGTGCCCCCTCCTTACCTGAGAGTGGGATACCACACCTCTGGATGAGGTGCAGTACCTCTGTGGTGACTGGACCCCAGGGGCGCCACACTCTCTCTTTTGACACCAAACCAGGCTCTCGTTTGCCTTCAGATGTTTTATCTTCAGTAAACTCATCATCAATGTCTCCTGTAGGTGGTTCATCCAAACTGGACCCCCGAAACGTTTCCTCTTTCGGTTGGTTACTCATGGTCTCGTATGAACGGTATATTGCAGTCTTCGAGTACCAATCATACACAGCGCTGGGGTTTTCATGATTATTGTCATATCCTCTTACATGCAAAAGAGGGAGAGAACTGTGGATCTCCGGCAGCAGCGCTAGGTAAAGCCGGCTGGGGATCATAGCCAGAAACAAGAATAGTCTGTTGTTGCTTGAGCATTTCAGAGAAAAATATACCTGCCTGATATTGTGCAGTCAGATTCTGATACATGCAACACAAATCAGATTATAGATTTCCTTTAAAAGGAGCCTGTCCTCAGGTTTTCCCCATGTAAAGTACATCCACCACCTTTATGCACTTTTTTACAGCATTCTAGTGTGCATGAATGTATATACAGTACAGACTAAAAGTTTGGACACACCTTTCTCATTCAATGATTTTTTATGTTCATGACTATGAAAATTGTAGAATCACACTGAAGGCATCAAAACTATGAAATAACACATGTGGAATTATACATTACACTTTACAAAAAAGTGGGAAACAACTGAAAATATGTCTTATATTCTAGGTTCTTCAAAGTAGCCACCTTTTGCTTTGATTACTGCTTTGCATGCAGAAAAGGTGAACGGATGGACTCTACATGCCTGGTTCCCACCATGAAACATGAAGGAGGTGGTGTGATGATGTGGGGGGTGCTTTGCTGGTGACAATGTTGGGGATTTATTCAAAATTGAAGGCATACTGAATCAGCATGGCTACCACAGCATCTTGCAGTAGCATGCTATTCCATCCGGTGTGCGTTTAGTTGGACCATCATTTATTTGTCAACAGGACAATGACCCCAAACACACCTCCAGGCTGTGTAAGAGCTATTTGACCAAGAAGGAGAGTGTTGGGGTGCTACGCCAGATGACCTGGCCTCCATAGTCACCAGACCTGAACCCAATCGAGATGGTTTGGGGTGAGCAGGACCGCTCACCGCTTCAATTTTTAATAAATCCCCAACAGTGTCCCCAGCAAAGCACCCCCACACCATCACACCACCTCCTCCATGCTTCACGGTGGGAACCAGGCATGTAGAGTCCATCCGTTCACCTTTTCTGCGTGCAAAGCAATAATCAAAGCAAATGGTGGCTACTTTGAAGAACCTAGAATATAAGACATATTTTCAGTTGTTTCACACTTTTTTATAAAGTGTAATGTATAATTCCACATGTGTTAATTCATAGTTTTGATGCCTTCAGTGTGATTCTACAATTTTCATAGTCATGAAAATACAGAAAAATCTTTGAATGAGAAGGTGTGTCCAAACTTTTGGTCTGTACTGTATGTCTTCAGTCCACAACAAAAGAATATTCTCTTATGTACTCTGGTACCTCCTCTCTTCTTATGATCACCGTCTTCCTTAGCTACTTCATGTGAATGACGAGTCCTACATCATCCACACAGTGCCCCCCAATCGCACTCCTATGCAAGCGCACTGCTCTCTGCCCTGCGGAGGGAAGAGCACAGTACTGTAGTGCGCACCCTCCCTGGCCTTTCCTTGCCCCTCACAGGGCAGAGAGAAGTGCTCTTGCTCAGGATCACGACGGGGGGGACACTGTGTGGATGACGTAGGACGCTTCATCCACATGAAACAGGGAAGGAGGACGGGATTGTAGAAAGAGAGGAGGCACCGGATCAAGACCAGAGATGCCCATTGGACTGGACCTCGTTGTCTGTGAGTAGAATAAAAGGTCTTTTTGTGCCTTACAGAGGAGATTGAGACATGCCTACAACATACCAGAACGTTGCAAAAGAGGACATGAAGGTGGTGGCCGTACTTTATATTGGGAAAACCTGGTGACAGAAAATCCAAAGTTTCGAGGGTGAGCGGTATTGAAACCAGTTGTATTTTCCCATGCCAATGAGAAGTATTGTTCACAATGTAAGTGAACCCCAGGTATCCATGGAAATTAATGATTGTCTTTTAAATAAAATAACTTATCTACCGATGTGAGTCACTCCCTGCAAATCTTGCGGTGCTCATTGGGAGGAACGCTGCTAAGTAAATTCTCCAAACAATGAAGCGATGGATCTAGAGATTATTCAGTCACACGATGGATGGGAGCTCCGAATATTGTGTTTCCACATTTCATAGACGCTACGTCTGGAGAAGACATTATTCAATTATACCGTTTATATCACAACCTTTTATGTGATTACTTTGCCCTTTAGGCTTCGGGAAATATCACTGGACTTATCTGAGACAGGATTTCCTGTTTATATGATGAAGATTCCTGCTCATCTGCATATAACAATTCTTCTATACATCATGTAAAGGAGCTGTTAGGGAATGCCGTGAATATGTTGTCTATATAGGTCTGATGGCAGGACCATCACTGCAAGAAATCTGGGGGTCTTGTGGCGGTTTCTGTTTCTACAGCTCAACGCAAGCTCAAGGCAGTACCTTACATAGGTGCATGGATGATTGTGCCAGGTACTTACGTATTTGTACATGGACCTTAAAGGGGTTGTTCCACGTAAAAAAAAAACACATTTTTATAGGCCATGTGAGGTAGTATGTCTCTCCTGATGTGGTGAATCCTCAAAGCCCTTGGGTTGCATCAGCAGTAGTGTTGCAACATGGACCGATGTCATTGGTGCAGCCGGGATTTCCATTTGGAACAGCAGAGGTTGATGTGGCAGGACGGTAACTGGAGGAGCAGCACTGGAACCACGGGAACTGATGAAGCAGAGTAAAGTTTCAAAGGCAAAGTAGCAAAGTGAACTCAACATTAGGGAACCAGAGTTGCAGAGCTGATTTGCAGCAGAGTCCAATATTGCAGAGCTGACACAGCAATAAAGCAGAGTTTAGTCAGCAATAGCAGAGCTGTCACATCAATATAGAATAATTGTAGGTGTTGTCCAACAGTTTTTTTTTTTACTTAAATACATGCAATTGGGGCTAAAAAAAATCATTTTTGCAATTAGGTTTCATGAACAATTTAAGTAATAAAAAAAAATTGTCCACAAAGGTGGAAAAACCCTTTAACCCACCAATGAGGGCCAGGTGGTGCAGAGCTGGGTTTATAGCAGAGTTCAAGTACTGGTGCAGGACTGTGCTGAGAAGAAGTCCTCAGTGGTCGTGTGGATGCCAAATGGTGCTCTCCTGCCTTAAGAGGGCTTTATTGCCCGGGAGAGTGACTTCCCAGAGATGTGTCCAATGTATGGAGGGACCCAGCGGCGGCAGGAGGAGGGCGCCAGCACCTAGTGCTAGATCTAGGAATGGGATAGGTAACAGGTCCTTCGTTCAGGATCCTTATTTGTAGGTCAGAACGCAAAGCAATTCAAAAAAGCATCTCTTTTCTGCATTACACTGGAGACATTGATTTGCTGGAGCATTGTGTAATACTTCATTTTTCCTGTGGAGGCACTGCAGAAAAATGAAACACATACTACCAGGTTTATCCACTGATTATAGAGACAGTAGTCGCTTAGTATTATTTGTGATCTACATATTGCCAAGGAACTCTTCTATCAGACCGGGATTGTGCAAAATGGAGAACTCCTTTAAAGATATGACAATAGGCAGTAATGTACTATCCTCCTCCTAGTGACATCTACATATAAAGATATAAATTACGGAATCAACTCAGAACAATGAAAAATTATACGATGTTTCCCTATTGGGTAAAAAATTCTGGGCATCGATTTCATTATGATGGCAGGTTTTTTAGTAGATATTCCAATAGATCTTCTGAAATTGCAGATATATAGCCTTCAGAACGGCACTCGTAACACTATTCTTTGCCTAAACTCGGATGTGTTCACCCTTTAGGCTCTTTTTACTATCAAATGCATATACCATGAAAACTCTCAATGTATGATATTCGTTTATCAGAAGGTTTGGGCAGATGCCATCCAGTGCCATCTGTCAGCTCTAGAAGTTCACTGTAAAAAAAGATAAGGCTCATAGTATTTTTCTAATGGATTCCACTACAATTGAGCAAAAAATATTCAAAGGATCTTGGTCAATGACCGCTGCGCCAGAGCACTGTGAACCTCCTTCTTGCTGGAATCCCTAAGCCTCTTCTGATTAGTAGGCCTGGTGCCAAGTCATACGGGCATCATGCCACAACAATGACGTCACGGGTCCTGCTAATCAGAAGAGGCAGCGAGGATGCCGGCAGGTAGGAGGAGAGTCGCAGGACTCTGGTTCAATGGTTATGGACTACCAAAGTGGCCGCTGGACCAGTCCTCTGAGAATCTTTTTTGCTCAACTCTAGATGACACTTTACGGAATATCGTAACCAAATTGACCACCATCTGGTGATTGGGGTCTATTGATCATATGTGCTTGAGATTTCCCAGCAAATGGAAGTTAATACGAAAGTGTAATTTATTTTAAGCTATACAATTTGTCAGGATACCAATGCAACACAAAAAAAAATCTCATGGCAATCCAAAAAAGTGATTTTTTTTTTTGAGCCATGGGAGCCTATGTTAGATTATTGAAAAGTCTGGCTCCAATTCATCAAGACTGGCAATTTGTACACTGGAGTAAGATGTGCCAAATTTGCTAAGAGCAGTGCTTATCTTCATGAATTTGGCACTGCTTTCAGATGACGTTCCTCACTGAAAGCTGCCGTAATTTCTGACTGATTGTGTGGAATAACTGATGAAATACTGACGGGAAAAACACTGCGCAAACACTGATGACAATCGAATCCAGGACACTAGTGGAAATCAGTCCATTTTTTTTACTTACGAGAAAAATCACTGAAGTCTGAATTTAGACAACAAAAGAGAGGGTTCTGCTCACAAGCTTACAGTCTATTCAGCCGGTTTCACATGTTTTCATTGCATACAAGTAAAAGGAATCAATTTATCAGTTTTTAGTCCATTTTTGGTCCGTCAAATCTGGTTTTATCATGTCTAATTATATCATGTCCAATTAACGTAAAAAAATAGAATAGAGTGGTAGACAGAAATGAAGGAGAAGGGTCGTGTAGCACTGTGGAGAGGGCAAGTAGGGTGGTAGAGATGAGGTAGGAGATGTAATGCGGTTCAGCACTGTAGTATGGGTAGGGTGGTAGAGATGCTGCAAGAGATGTAGGGCAGTTCAGCACTGTGAAGAGCCTTATTGGTAAGAGTAATAAGTTTATATTTTATTGTATTCTGTAGCGGATGGAAAGCTAGTGCAATGACTGGTGCAGAGTGGAGGCATCAGTGTAGCAGCTGGACAGAAATATCAGCCTGGGTGCTGCATTCATGCGTTTAGTAGGGGTAGTGCTACCTAGACTATTTATGCATTGTGTTCTAAGGCATCTCTATGTAATTTGGTTTGATACAGCAAATCTTTGACATTTTTCTACTCATGGACATATTAAAAATTCCATTACTCTATATGTTACTGCTGCCCTATAGATTGCTACCTAGAAATGTTCTTTATGAAACTGTTTTGCTGAGAATTCCTTGAATTCCAAAGATAAAGAATCCATAGAGAAATTGGACATTTTTCTCTGTGAGATACTCGTCTATTTTGAAAACAAAGCCTGTATTTTAGCCAGCTCTCTGAATGATTTGTTAAGGGGTGTTAGGCCATTTAAGTTTTTCCATAAGAAAATGGTGTTTTTTGTACAACAGCACGCTAGCAAATAAAATGCTGTAGTATATTAGAGGAACATATTAAAATGAATGTGTACACTTTAATATATACACTCCTCAACATTGAAATGGCAGTGCCATAAAGGAAAAGTCATGGAATTCTGGAACGCACAGGATGGATACACTTTCATTCAGAAACATTCAGAAATTGCGGCAAGTCTGCTACCAATGAGGTTATTAATTGTGTGCCCAATCGCCAAATGCATTTGGGAACACAAATAATCAAGATTTTTTTGTATTATTTAACTTATATAGCACGATTAATTTCCATAGCACTTTACAGACATCATCATCATTATCCCCATTGGGGGTCACACTCTAAATTCTCGATCACTATGTCCTTGGAGCATGGGAGGAAACATGCAGACACGGGCAGAACATACAAACGCCTTGCAGTTGCCGTTGGTGAGTTTTGAAAGCAGTGACACGAGGTCAGTGGGACACTTGTAGCTGGACCTCTGGCTCATTGTTGTGTAAGGGACTTCTGATTAGCTTGGATGGGATAATGTATGGTAGACTTGTCAGTCAGGCGCCTTGGAGTTGTAGAGCTGAGTGTGTAGACAGCCCCCAGGTACAAGAGTTGACTTTGACTTGTCAACCATGCACTGTGGAAAAGCAGAGCTGCATGTATGGACAGCACCCAGGATCAGCAGATCTGAGTCGGTAGTCAGGTGCCTTGGAGTTGTAGAGCGAATGTGTAGACAGCACCCAGGTATAAGAGTTGACTTTGACTTGTCAATCAGGCACTTTGGAAAAGCAATGCTGGATGTGTGGACAGCACCCAGGATCACCAGATCTGAGTCGGTAGTTAGGTGCTTTGGAGTTGCAAAGCGAAGTGTATGGACAGCTCACAAAAATAGCAGAGGTGTGTTTTTCAAGAGGGTCAGTTAGAATTAGATGTGGCAGTCCCAGAAGTATCACAGCTGGGTTGGTAAATAAGTAACTCTAGGAATGCAAGCTGAAGCAGTATATGATCAAAACTCAAATGGCGCAACGCCACCCAAGTTGGCTTTGAGAGGCCTTGCCAGATGCCAGTCATACAAACCAGCTTATCGTATTAACCATATTGCCACTGGAACAGGACAGTGGAGTAATTGGGAGGTGTCTGACACGGGTACAGAGGTTTCATGTCTCCCATATAAATAGACTGGTAGTACACATAATGCATATAACTAACTCTCCATTCACTGCCTTTAGAAGTGGTGGTCATGCTTGTGTCCTACAGCTACCTTATACAGTGGGGAAAAAAGTATTTAGTCAGCCACCAATTGTGCAAGTTCTCCCACTTAAAAAGATGAGAGAGGCCTGTAATTGACATCATATGTAGACCTCAACTATGAGAGTCAAAAGGAGAAAACAAATCCGGAAAATCACCTTGTCCGATTTGGCAAGATTTATTTAGCAAATTTTGGTGTAAAATAAGTACGGTATTTGGTCATTAACAAAAGTTCATCTCAATATTTTGTTATATATCATTTGTTGGCAATGACAGAGGTCAAACGTTTTCTGTAAGTCTTCACAAGGTTGCCACACACTGTTGGTGGTATGTTGGCCCATTTCTCCATGCAGATCTCCTCTAGAGCAGTGATGTTTTGGGCCTGTTTCTGGGCAACACCGACTTTCAAATCCCTCCAAAGGTTTTCTATAGGGTATAGATCTGGAGACTGGCTAGGCCACTTCAGGACCTTCAAATTCTTCTTACGAAGCCACTCCCTTGTTGCCCTGGCGGTGTGCTTGGGATCATTATCATGTTGAAAGAGCCATCCACGTTTCATCTTTAATGCCCTTGCTGATGGAAGGAGGTTTGCTGTTGTGAACGCCTTGGATCTGAATTCTGAGTCTGGGCTCCCTTTGGTGGCTGCTGATAGTAGTGAAGCTGATTTTACTGGCAGAGGTCCATCAGCTGGGGATGATTGGCAATCAGGTAGCTCTGACTGGGGAGATATAAGGGATTAACCTTCCCATGATCCTCGCCGGTGATTTGATGTTCTTCATTGTCTCATTTGGAAGTCAGCTTGCTTTCTGCTGTGTCCTGCAACCTTCAGATAAGTTGTTTTCTGCTTGTTTTTGTGGCTTTTGTTTTCCTTTTGTTTTTCTGCCCTTCTGAGTGAGGTCAGCCAGGTTCCCCGTCTGGGGCCTGCGTTTGTCTCTGTTTCTCAGTTACCACTGTTTATTTGTTCAGTCCCTGTTTTCAGTATCTGCTGTTAGCTACCTGTTCACACCAGAGTTCTGATCTAGCGGGGGAGAGATCGTGTGGTCTCAGTATTTTTGCAAATCAGAAGTGTTAGAATTTTTCCTAGGGTTTTTTGCAGATTGCAGACAGTTTTCTTTCCTATAATGTCCTATCTAGATAGTTTTGGGCCCCAGCATTTGCTTACTCTATTTTCTGCCTACAATATATGTATGTGGGGGGCTACCTATTCCTTTGGGGCGCTACTCCGGGGCAGTTAGCTTTCCCCTTTCTATCTTTAGGCTTAGTTAACTCTCCGGCTGTGTCGAGGCGTCTAGGTCATTGCAGGTACGTCCCACGGCTACTTCTAGCTGTGCGGTTATTTTAGGGGTCTTCAATCCGCTAGTTACCAACCTCTCTGGGTGACAGGCTGCCTTGGCTATTTTGCTACTGTCCTCCTCGGCTACCGAATCATAACAGAATCACCGGCCTGATTGTAAATTCTATGGTACTCAAGAGAAGTAAAGAATAGTAAAAAAAAGGTTGTCAGAATTTTTTTTTATATTTTTTCCTCTTTTTCTCTGGGGGCCATAGGAGGATTTTTTCTTCAATGGAAATTAAGCATTTGTCCGATCGTGTTGAGCAGCTCGCTGCTGAAGTTCGGAGAATTTCTGTCTATCTCACTCAGTCGTCTGCTGTAGAACCTAAGATCCCTATTCCTGATTTATTTTTTGGGGATCGGTCTAAATTCTTGAACTTTAAGAATAATTGTAAATTGTTTTTTGCCTTGAAACCTAATTCCTCAGGGGACTCGGTGCAGCAGGTTAAAATTGTCAGCTCCCTGTTGTGCGGCGACCCTCAGGATTGGGCGTTTTCACTGACACCTGGGGATCCTGTTTTGGCTAATGTTGATGCGTTTTTTCAGGCTCTGGGGTTATTGTATGAGGAACCTAATGTGATTGATCAAGCTGAGAAAACCTTATTGGCATTGAACCAGGGTCAGGAAGTGGCAGAGTTATATTGCCAGAAATTCCAAAAATGGCCAGTCCTTACTAAATGGAATAATCATGCCCTAGCGGCTCTTTTTCGGAAAGGGCTGGCAGAGACCGTAAAAGATGTTATGGTGGGATTTCCTGTCTCTTCAAGGCTTAACGATTCTATGTCTTTAGCCATTCAAATTGACAGACGATTGCGTGAACGTAAAACTATGTGAGAGGTGGTGTTGCCTTTCGAACAGGCCTCTTTGCCCATGCAGTGTGATGGAGTTGTGTCTGGGGCTCAGCGTCGAGAATTTCGAAAGCATAACAAGTTGTGCTTCTATTGTGGGGACACTTCTCATACTATTTCTGTCTGCCCTAGGCGGGGAAGACGTTTTGATCTGCTCCTTATCTTCATTTTCTGCTCAGGCTTTTGTTGATTCAGGAGCTGCCCTGAACCTGATGGATTTTGACTTTCACATACGTTGTGGTTTTCCCATGGTACCCCTGCGAACTCCTATTCCTTCGCTGGGTATTGATTCTACCCCTTTGGCGGAGAAGAAACCCCAGTTTTGGACCCAGGTGATTATGCGGGTAGCCCTGGACCACCAAGAGAATTGTAAATTTTTGGTGTTACATAATTTACATGACATTATTGTACTGGGTTTTCCTTGGTTGCAGACCCATAATCCTGTTTTGGATTGGAAGTCTGTGTCTGTGGTCAGTTGGGGGTGTCAATGTGTTGGTGTTGACACTCCTGTTTTTTCTACCTCTCCTCAGTCTCAGGATGTCCCTGACTGTTTGGCTGATTTTTCTGATGTGTTTAGTGAGAGTAAGTCTGCGTCCTTGCCTCCTCACAGGAGTTATGATTGCACGATTGAGCTAGTGCCCGGTTGTAAATTTCCCAAGGGTCGGCTCTTCAATCTGTCTGATATAAGATCGCATAGCCTCATGCTCAGTTACAAAGAGTCATTGGAGAAAGGTCATATTAGACCGTCCTCTTCACCTTTAGGTGCCGGCTTTTCTTTGTGGCCAAAAAGGATGGTTCATTGAGGCCTTGTATTGACTATCGTCTCCTTAATAAGATCACTGTTAAATATCAGAATCCGTTACCCCTGAGTTTGTTCTCCAGAGTGAAAGGTGCTAGTTGGTTTACCAAGCTTGACCTTAGAGGGGCGTATAATCTTATTCGCATTAAGCACGGAGATGAATGGAAGACGGCGTTTAATACTCCTGAGGGGCATTTTGAGTACCTAGTGATGCCTTTTGGGCTCACTAATGCTCCTTCCATCTTCCAGTCTTTCATGATCGAGATTTTCCGGGATTTTGTGGATAAGTTTCTGATCGTTTATTTGGACGATATTTTGATTTTTTCCAATGACTGGGATTCTCATGTGGAACATGTTCAGATGGTATTCCGGATTTTGAGAGAAAATGTGTTGTATGTTAAGGGATCCAAATGTCTCTTTGGCATACAGAAGGTTTCGTTTTTGGGATTCATTTTGTCTCCGTCTGCTATTGAAATGGACCCGGTCAAGGTTCAGGCCATTGGTGATTGGGTTCAGCCCAATTCCTTGAAGGCTCTTCAGAGATTTTTGGGTTTTGCTAATTTTTACCGTAAATTTATGAGTAATTTCTCTGGTATTGTGAAGCCACTGACTGATTTGACCAAAAAGGGTTCCGATGTAGTGAATTGGTCTCCAGAGGCAGTTTCGGCGTTTCAGGAGCTTAAACGGAGATTCACCTCTGCTCCTGTTCTACGGCAACCTGATGTTTCTCTACCATTTCAGGTGGAGATAGATGCTTCTGAGATTGGTGCAGGAGCCGTTTTGTCCCAAAGGGATCCTGTAACCTCTAAGGTTAACCCTTGTGCCTTCTTCTCTCGAAAATTTTCCCCAGCTGAACGTAATTATGATGTGGGGAATCGGGAATTGTTGGCTATGAAGTGGGCGTTCGAAGAGTGGAGACATTGGTTGGCGGGAGCCAAACATCAAGTTGTGGTCCTCACTGACCACAAGAACCTGATCTATCTCGAATCTGCCAAGCGACTAAATCCTAGACAGGCCAGGTGGGCCTTGTTTTTCACGCTTTTTAATGTTGTTGTCTCCGTTCTCCCGGGCACTAAGAGTGTTAAGGCGGATGCCCTCTCTAGGAGTTTCTTTGCGGATTCTCCTGATGTGACTGAGCCTACCGCAATTCTGAAGGAGGGTGTGGTTCTTTCCGCTATCTCGCCCGATCTGAGACTGGCCCTGGAGGAATTTCAAGGGGATAAACCTGAACATTGCCATGTGTGGAAATTGTTTGTCCCAGACCAATGGAGGAAGAAAGTAATGTCTGAAATTCATTGCTCCGCGTTGGCTGGTCATCCCGGTATTTTTGGTACCAGAGATTTGGTGAGTCGGTCCTTTTGGTGGCCTACTTTATCTCATAATGTCAGGAATTTTGTGCATTCCTGTGGGACTTGTTCTCTGTCCAAACCCTGATCTCGCTCTAGTGGATTATTAATGCCTCTGCCTGTGCCCAGGAGGCCATGGACCCATGTCTCTATGGATTTTATTTCTGACCTCCCTGTCTCTCAGAGAATGACTATTATCTGGGTGATCTATGATAGATTTTCCAAGATGGTCCACCTTGTGCCACTGCCGAAATTGCCATCCTCTTCCGAGTTGCTGCCCTTGTTTTTTCAGCAGGTGGTTCGTTTGTACAGCATTCCAGAGAACATTGTGTCTGACAGAGGAGTCCAATTTGTTTCCAGATTTTGGAGAGCCTTTTGTTCTAAACTGGGAATTCAATTGTCTTTATCCTCTGCGTTTCACCCTCAGACCAATGGGCAGACTGAAAGAACAAACCAGACTTTGGAAACTTATTTGAGATGTTTTGCGTCTGCTGATCAAGATGATTGGGTCTCTTTTTTTCCCTTAGCTGAATTCGCTCTAAATAATAGGGCCAGTTCTGCAACTTTGATGTCCCCTTTTTTCTGCAATTTCGGGTTTCATCCTCGGTTTTCATCGGGGCAGGTGGAACCGGCTTCTGTCTGTCCCGGTGTTGACTCTATGGCAGAGAGAATGCAGCTGATTTGGAATCAAGTAGTGGATAAGTTGTCTCTCTCTCAGGAGAGGGCCCAGCGGTTTGCCAACCGGCATAGGACTGATGGTCCCCGGTTTAAAGTGGGTGAAATGGTATGGTTGTCCTCAAAAAATATCCCTATGAAGGTCGTGGCTCCAAAATTTAAGCCAAGGTTCATTGGACCTTATAAGATCTTGGAAATCCTTAATCCCGTTTCTTTCCGTTTGGCTCTTCCAGGGACGTTTAAGATTCACAACGTCTTCCATAAATCTTTATTGAAAAGGTTTGTTGAGCCAGTGGTTCCTATGGCTACACTCCCTGAGCCTGTTTTGGTTGAGGGCAATCTGGAGTATGAAGTGGAGAAGATATTGGATTCTCGTCTGTCTAGACGGAGACTCCAGTACTTGGTCAAGTGGAAAGTTTATGGTCAGGAGGACAATTCTTTGGTGTTTGCTTCTGACATTCTTGCTGAGAGATTGGTTCACGCCTTCCACTGGGCTCACCCTGATCGGCCTGGTGGTGCAAGTGAGGGTTCGGTGACCCCTCCTCAAGGGAATTTTTTCTAGGGTTTTTTGTGGATTGCATACAGTTTTCTTTCCTATACTGTCCTTTCTAGATAGTTTTGGGCCTCAGCGTTTGCTTATTCTATTTTCTGCCTGCGTTTGTATTTCATCTTGTCTCACCGCCAATATATGTGTGGGGGTACCTATTCCTTTGGGGCGCTACTGCGGGGCAGTTAGCTTTCCCCTTTCTATCTTTAGGTTTAGTTAACTCTCTGGCTGTGTTGAGGCGTCTAGGTCATCGTAGGTACGTCCCACGGCTACTTCAAGTTGTGTGGTTAGTTTAGGGGTCTGCAATCCGCTAGTTACCAACCTCTCTGGGTGACAGGCTGCCTTGGCTATTTTGCTACTGTCCTCCTCAGCTACTGAATCATAACAGTTTGCACTCAAAATCTCACGATACATTGCCCATTCGTTCTTTCAGGTACATGGATCATTCGCCCTGGTCCCTTTGCAGAGAAACATCCCCAAGCATGATGTTGCCACCCCCATGCTTCACTGTAGGTATGGCATTCTTTGGATGCAACTCAGCATTCTGTCTCCTCCAAACACGACGAGTTTTGTTTTTAGCAAAAGGTTCTACTTTGGTTTTATCAGATAATATGACATTCTCCCAATACTCTTCTGGATTATCCAAATGCTCTCTAGCAAACTTCAGACAGACCTGGACATGTACTGGCTTAAGCAGGGGGACACGTCTGGCACTGCAGGATCTGAGCCCCTGGCGGCTTAGTGTGTTACTGATGGTAGCCTTTGTTATGGTGGTCCCAGCTCTATGCAGGTCATTCACTAGGTCCCCCTGTGTGGTTCTGGGATTTTTGTTCACCATTCTTGTGATCATTTTGACCCCATGGGGTGAGATCTTGCGTGGAGCCTCAGATGGAGGGAGATTATCAGTGGTCTTGTATGTCTTCCAATTTCTTATTATTGCTCCCACAGTTGATTTCATCACACCAAGCTGCTTGCCTATTGCAGATTCAGTCTTCCCAGCCTGGTGCAGGGCTACAATTTTGTTTCTAGTGTCCTTCGACTGCTCTTTGATCTTCACCATAGTGGAGTTTGGAGTGTGATTGTTTGAGTTTGTGGACAGGTGTCTTTTATACTGATAACAAGATCAAACAGGAGCCAGTACTGTACAGGTAATGAGTGGAGGACAGAGGAGCCTCTTAAAGAAGTTACAGGTCTGTGAGAGCCAGAAAATATTGCACATTTTTAGGTGATCAAATACTTACTTTCCACCATAATTTGCAAAATAAATCTTGCCAAATCAGACAAGGTGATTTTCTGGATTTGTTTTCTCATTTTGACTCTCACAGTTGTGGTCTAACTATGATGTGAATTACAGGCCTCTCTCATCTTTTTAAGTGGGAGAACTTGCATAATTGGTGGCTGACTAAATACTTTTTTTCTCCACTGTATATATAAATATAAATGGAGTCATGGTCAAGCATGCGTGCTACTGTTTCATAAACAAGGGAATTTGAGACTCCGTTCTCAGAATCGGTAAGGATCCAACAGCGAAATAACCCCTTTAAAGGGAATCTGTCACCCCATTTTTCGACTATGAGATGCGGCCACTGCCATCAGGGGCTTATCTACAGAATTCTGTAACGCTATAGATAAGCCCCCGATGTTACCTGAAAGAGAAGAAAAACGAGTTAGATTATACTCACACAGGGGTGGTACGGCATCCGATTCGGTCCGGAGGGAGTTGCGGTCCGATCCGGCCCCTCTCATCTTTTAGCGATGTTGTCCTCTTCTTTGCTTCCCGTCGCAGTTTCGGCTCCGGCGCACTGCTCTGCCCTCAACATGGCAGACGCCGGGAAAGGTCAGAGATGTCCGGCGCCTGCGCACTTCAGTACTTTACTCTGCCCTCAAACAGGGCAGAGCAGTGCGCCGGAGCCGCGACGGGAAGCAAAGAAGAGGACTTCTTCGCTAGAAGATGGGAGGCGCCGGACAGGACCGCGACTCCCTCCGGACCGAATCAGACGGTGTACCACCCCTGGGTGAGTATAATCTAACTCGTTATTCTTCTCTTTCAGGTAACATCGGGGGCTTATCTACAGCAATACAGAATGCTGTAGATGAGCCCCTGATGTCGGTGGCCACATCTCATAGTCGAAAAATGGGGTGAGAGATTCCCTATAAGGAGGACCTGTCACTAACCACGAATGTGCAATGTTTTTCCTGGTGCAAATGCCTCTGGTTTCCTGAATCTGGGGTTGTTTTTCCTTTGTTCCTGAGGCTCTCCGTTCCTGAGATATGGCCGCCTCTGGTATATAAATGTAGTCTCTTTAGATGAGTGGGTGTGGTCATATGTTCTTCTTAAAGACCACGCCCATTTGGATAAAAAGACTAGACTTATATTCAGGAAAGAAAGGGCCATATCTCTGGAACGGAGAGGCATAGGAAGAAAATAAAACAACGCCGGATTCAGGAGAACAGCGGCATTTATGCCAGGAAAAAAACTAATTTGCATTATGGCAGGTGACAGATCCACTTTAAGTGCTATGGATTTCTCAACAACAGTTTGGTTAAGTAAAGGAATAACAGATCCGTCGTAGCAGCTTGTTGTTGCTTTTCATATAACCAGTGTAATTTTCCAGCTTTCTCAGGTTCCTTCAAATACAAGTTGCTTGATGTGGCAGGTTGGTCTTTATGTAACCTCGCACGGGTATGGCTGCTATCTCTGCACTCCCTATAGTTGTGCCTCTGATCAGAGAAGTTGCACGTAAATGATAATATGTCTACCATTTGACTTCTCTGCTTGTTGCACATTATTCTCAATAATGAGAAGAATGTTCGGTATATGATATGCACAATAAAATATTAAAGAATCCCTCCGGCAAAGCAATAAGAAAAGATGAAGGTATTAAAAAAAAATTAAATAAAAATGTACTCATGCAGGATGGAGAAGTTATATTGCTGGTGTTGCATATGTATACACGCCCCTACCCTTTCTGCTTTATAAGGTCTCCTTTAGTTCTTAACATTAGCACAGAGATTCTGCTGTAACCCTGAATGCTTGCAATTTAATAGGATTGTCCAGCATTAGAAAACATGTCCGCTTTCCTCCTAAACAGTGCCTCTCTCGTCTACTGGTTGTGTATGATATTGCAAGTCAGCCTCCTTTACCTTTACTATTGCTGAAATGACATTTTGGACTCAACTCAAGGACAGGTGTGGCAGTGTTCAAAGCAGCCATATTTTATGCATCTTGAAAACTAGTTTTATTAGACCAGATGCCACGATGAACATTAGTATTAGCAATGATAGAGAAAGGGGGGGCTGGCTTAGCTACTAAAATAAGCACTTAGCCAGCCCCCTTCACTCACAGCTCTGGTAAGGTGCAGGCACAGGAAACATTATCCTGCATCAAGTACAGAACCGAAAACAAAAGGGCCGTTAGTGAGTGGCTCTGGAAGAACCAGTTAATTTGAATAGAAATGACTGTGATTGTGGGTTAGCGTAAAAATACTTCCAGAGTGTATAATTTTGCAAATAGCCTCTTCAGAGAGAAAAAGAACTGTAACTGTAGCGCCACCTATTGGAAGTAGTGTAACGTGGTGCGATGCGGGAGCTGTGGGCGAGGTACTCGTGCTTAATGCCCTGGCACGCACCTTGAAAATGGGGGTCCTGGCTGGGTGTGTGGACTTTAGCTCTGATGGCGATACGCCGTTGCAGACAGCATGGTGCCGTTGTTTTTGACCTGCCAGGACCAGATGTTGCAGAGTTCAATGAGAGAGGTCATAGTTCATAAATAAACATATTTTTACTGAACAATAACTTTTGAGGAACCATGTACAGCAGATAGTAGACATCCATCTTCATGGACCTTTCTGTTATGACGTGGATCATTATCACACACTTCTTCCTCCTTTTCCTGGAGTCACTCGCGCTTTCCACTTCACTTACCTCTTCTGCCTCAAGACTGCCCCGCACACTATCCCAAGAGCTTCCTTGTCCCCAATGACGGCACTATAGTCCAGAAAACAAGAGTCCTACACTTCCACCCGCAGTTCTGCGTCTTTCTCTTTTTAGGGGATTTTTCTATGTCAATATGGCCCCAACTTAGCTTTCTTTATTGACGCCGCTGGACCACCACATGTCGCTTTTCCTGTTCGTCTTACTTCTCTTTCCTTCTTCCTTACTATCCGCACGGTCATCTCTCTTGCCACAGGACATCCACTGCATGTGGTTCTGCTTCTCAGTCAGACCTAAGGTCTGCTACTGCTGCAGGCTTGTCCCTATCAACATTCTACCTGGAAACTCTCTGCTGTGCCCGCACTTATCTCCTTCCCCCTGGGCTAGTCCCAACTACTAACTCCAACTATTCCTGTCATCTACCTGTGCTGGGCAGAACACAACTCCATCACCAACAGTATAAATCATTAGACATTTCAAACACCATAATGCATTACATTATTTTACATACTGTCAAGGGAGAACATGGGTAATACTTCCATTTCCTTACAGTAGCAGTCGTAAAAGTCACCATTAACTCTTTAAAAAGCCTTGCCACAAGACTTAGGATAAGCAGCCAAACCAGACACTCTATTTTATGCAGTGTTTGCCCCTCATGAGTGCAAAGCATGAGATTTAATTTGGCTTGGTGAGACGCCTCTGACAGTAACGGCATAAGGAGACTTATAGGCCGTGCAATGCTCCTCTGGGTAATTACGTATGCAAATAGCCTTTCCAGAGAGAAAGAGGACTAGATCTCTAGTGCTTAATAAATAGGGTAACACAACATTCTACTAAAATTGGTGGAGGGCAAACTATGTGCTATACATCTTCGATGAATTATTTGCTATCACGTTTGAAGTGCACCTGTCAGCAGTTTTGGCCGATATAAGATGCAGCCATCACCTTTCAGAGCTTATATACAGCATTCTATAATGCTGTAAATAAGTCCCCAACCTGACCTGGAAGAACTGAAAATAACCTTTATTATACTCACCTGGGGCGGTCCGGTGCAATGGGTGTCCCTGGTCTTGGTCCAGCGCCTCCCATCTTATGATTGCCGCTCTCCTGCTTGCTTCTAGTCGATGACGCGACCCTGCATCATCCACACAGGCTCCCTGTTATCATGCTCCTGCGCAGGCATACTTATCTGTCCTGTTGAGGGCAGATCAAAGTACTGCAGTGCGCAGGTGCCGGAAAAGGTCAAAGAGCTTTTCACCTTTTCCGGCACACAACAGGGCAGAGCAAAGTACGCCTGCGCAGGAGCACGATGACGGGGAGCCTGTGTGGATGATGCAGGGTCGAATCATCCGCAAGAAGCAAGAAGAGGGCGGTGATCGTAAGAAGATGGGAGGCGCCAGACCAAGACAAGCGACGCCCCTTGGACCAGACCGCCCTGCAGGTGAGTATAATAGACCCACATTCAGAGGCCTCTTGCCCAGCCAAATCAAACCTCTTGCTTTGCACTGATGATAGGCAAACATCCTGAAACATGTGTTTGTAGATAAAGTGTCTGGATTGGCGTCTTATCCTAAGTCATGTGACAAAGCTCATTAAAGGGTCATTATTGTCTTTTATGGTTACTATATCCAATTGGTGGCACTAGAGTTCTAGTCCTCTTCCTCTCTGAAGAGACAGTTTGAGTTTTTATATTCCCAGAGGAGAATTGCATGGCCTATAAGTCTCTTTACACCAACTTGGCACTTTCCACAAGGAAAAATATTACCCCTTACACACTGATTGCATCATGTCAGATGTACTGATGTGAGGTGTAGCTTTAGTGGCTGTAGATCAGTCTCACCTCAGTCCTTGTGCCAGTTGGGGGGTCAAAGCCGCTCGGACACATAAAAAGATGGCAGTGTTATAAATGGCAGGTGGGCACCATTAGTGCTGAGTCACGAGTTGCACATCTGGCACTTATCCAATATACGAGGTTAGGTTTTTTTCATGTAATGAACCATAATTTGCAGAGAAGTCCCACTCTCCAGGAAAAGATTTTAGTTTTCTGCAGGAGGAAGGCAGTGGTGATGAGCGATGTATATGTGCGTGGGTGAGAAAGTGTGGATCGCTTAACTATCACTGTGAAAAACAACTCACACAGAGTGAGTCACGGTGGGAGGAAAGCTGTAATTGTCACGACACACCTGTGCAGTGCCACAACCACTCATTTTACTGAGGAGTAAAGTAATAGCGGGAACTAGCTTAAGACAGGAGTAAAAATGGTCTCTAGGCTGAGATATGTCATCAACCCTGCTAGTTCTAGAACAATGGTTGACGAGAATTGGATTTTAAAGGGATATATCCATAAATTAGCTTATGGAATATGTTGTCAGATAATGACTCAGTTTAGTCTTATTTTTAATTTTTTATAACTTTTTTTTTAGTTTTCCATAACTTTATTTATAATATAAAAAAATCTGAAAATTCACGATGACCACTAAATCTTATAGCGCGCCAGTGCACGAAGATAGAGCAGAACCGTAGCCAGGAATTTTTTAATTTTAGTCTTTTTTTCCCTGAGAATTAAAACTCCAGTGGTAATAGTCGATATACTGTATAATTAAGGAGTGATATCATTAATCGCATCCGGGAAATCGCTAAACGTACATTACCCAAAAATGTCGCTCCGGAACGGTATAAAGGCTCCGGGGTCAGACAGAACCTGAATGTCGTCTTTGATTTCACCTAGACCCATGATGTCGCATTTCAGGCCGATGATCTCAGGGGTGCCGCCGGAGTATAATAGTCACACTGCACACTAAATAATTGAATCCGCTTCCTTTGTGAATTACTCGCCTCGATCACGCTGAGACTCCACCAGCCGCTATTGTGCTTATTCTAAACGAGTTATTTTACATCACTAGCAAAATGATTTCTGCGCCCCGACGGGAGGATTAATGAAGTGTTCTTAATCTGCTTCCTAGAGGTCGGCGGCGGCGGCGGACTTCCGAGATGTTTTATTCATCATGGATTTCCTTGCTCATTAGACTTATATCAGCGCTGCTAAACTGATCGCTGACTTCCATATTTCTTTTTTGTAAAACTGACTGCTCGATTAGATCACGCATCTAATATTCCAAAAACGTGCACTTTATCTTATCATTTTGCATCGCCCAGTTATTCCTCGTGGGAACGTCCGATTTAGATTCCAAACTAGTTTTCATTCCCATTGTCAATAGTTTCCTGATTGGACAGTAATACGTTCTATGTGCGAGGGGAATGGAAGCCAATTAATTATTTCTACACTTTCTCAGAGGAAGAATAAAAGAATAAACCAATCCGAATGCAAGTATTTACTATGTGAGACAGGTTCTGGTTAACCCCTTAGTGACGGAGCCAATTTTAACCTTAATAACGAGGCCAAATTTTTAAAATCTGACCATTGTCAGTGGGAATATCTATGGAACACTTAAACGGATCCCAGCAATTCTACGAATGATTTATCATGACATATTGTACTTCATGATAGTGGTAAATTTTGTTTGATATGACTTGTGTTCATTTGTGAAAATATTGAAAATTTTTCAAAAATTTGGGGCAATTTTCAAACGTTCAATCTTATGCCCTTAAACCAGAGACTTATGTCACACAAAGTTGTTAATAAATAACATTTCACACATGTCTACTTTACATCTGCATCATTTTTTAAACATATATATATTTTTTTTTTGTTAGAAGGGTTAAAAGTTGATCAACAATTTCTCATTTTTCCAACAAAATTAACAAAACCATTTTTTTAAGAACCACATCACATTTAAAAGTGACTTTCGGGGGCCTAGATGACAGAAAATACCCAAAAGTGACAGCATTCTAAAAACTATGCCCCTCAAAGTCCTCAAAACCGCATTCAAAAAGGGTATTAACCCGTCAGATGCTGTACAGAAACTAAAGCAATGAGGAAGGAAGAAATTAACATTTTTATCTTTTTCACAAAAATTTTACTTTAGCCCCAATTTTATTTTTACAACGTTAACAGGATAAAATGGGCAGCAAAATTTGTCGTGCAATTTGTCCTAAGTTCGCCGATACCCCATATGTGGGAGCAAACGATTGTTTTGGGCGCATGGCTTAAAAGAGAAGGATCACCGTTTGACTTTTTGAACGCAGAAATGGCTTGAATCGAGAGTTGATGCCACGTCACATTTGGAGAGGCAAACAGTGGAAATCTCCCACTAGAGCCCTCATTTTGAAAACTAGAGCCATCAACGAATGTATTTAGATGTGTGTTGAGCACCTTGAACCCCCCAGGTGATTCACAGAAGTTTATAATGTAGACCCTGAAAATAAAACAAATCACATTAATCCCACAAAAATGTACTTTTAGCCCCAATTTTTTTTATTTTCACAAGGATAACAGGAGAAAATTAACCCAAAAATGTGTTGTGATATTTTGCCGATACCGCATGTGGGGGAGAAAACTATTGTTTGGCTGCATGGTAGGGCTCAAAAAGCAAAAAGTGACATTTAAGCAGACTGATGGAATGGACTGCGGGCGTAATGTTGTGTTGGGAAAGACATTGATGTGCCTAAACTGTGAAAACCCCACACAAGTGACCCCATTTTGGAAACTATACGCCTCAAGGATTTTATCCAGGGGTAAAGTGAGCATTTAGAATCCACAGGTACTGCACAGAATTTGATAACATTAGGTCGTCAGATGGAAAATTTCCTTTTTTTTTTCAAAAAATGTTGTTTTAGCCCTAAATTTGTAATTTTCACAATGGATAATAGGTGAAAACCGATCCCAGATTTTGATGATATGACAGGGCTAGGAAAAGAAAGAGTGCTATTTGTCTGGAATAGATTGTGAAGGCCATGTCACATTTGGAGAGTCCCTGACATGAGAAAACAGCAGAAACCCCCCTGATGTCCTTTGGAGAGCCCATGCTGTGCCTAAACAGTTAAAACACCCACAAGAGACCCCATTTTGAAAGCTAGACACCTCAAGGAAATCCCCTACAGTTCCAGTGACGATGAAGGACCTGAGTGGGGGTTGGTTTTGTGCAGAATAAATTACGGTTTTTATTGGTAACATTTTGGGGTACATAATATTATTTGATCACATCTAGAAAAAGACTGGGATCACATTCTTGTGATTTACTTTGCACACTTACGTCAGGATTCTTTGTAAATCCCACAAAAGTGTGATTGAGTCGAAACCCCAGCGAAACCACTTACCATAATGAGGCAGATGGAGACACTTTGGAGTCCGTTTAGCATCTGCTCCAGTGGAATCCATCTTTTTAAGCATGCACAGATCTGAGATCGCCCACACTTGTGTGCTAAAAAAACGCCGGAAATGATGGGACACTGCTGGAACACACACCTGTCCAAAGTTACTCCATCTGCCTCATAAGTGAGTGGTTCCGTCAGGGGTTTTATCTGAATCGCGGTTTTCGGGAATTTACAATCCTCGACATAAGCGCTCAGCGGAGAGCGCAGGATAAATTTGAGCCGAGCCTTATTCCAATTTTTGGGAGGTAGAATGAACAAATAGACAGCAGTACAAGAATAGTTCTCATTTTATCACTGTGTGGTATAAGTGATAAGGCGACTTTATTCTTTGGGTTGGTGCGATTGCAGCAATACCAGATTCATGCAGGTTTTTTATTTTTTGCTGCTATCACACAGTAAAAATTCTTTTTTGCAAAAAGTAGATTTTTCATCGCCATATTCTGAGAGGTGTAACTTTTTTTATTTTTTGTCGAACAGAGCTGTATTAAGGTTTATTTTTTTGTGAGATGAGTCGCAGATGTTTTTGGTATAATTTTGGGGCGCAAATAACTTACCAGCTTTATAGAGTGGGTCGATCCAATTATACATACTTTTTTTTGTTTATTTTTGTTTTATCACAAACGTTTTGAGTGACGAAACAGCTTTTCATGATTTGTGCGTGCTTTTTTTTTGTTTTTGTTTTTACTTTTTTATATATTTTATGTAACTTTTCATTTCACTATATTACTTAGTACCAGTGTGGGACATGTTTACATCTTTCTTTTTATTTCTGGTCTCATACACTGCAGTACTCATGTACTGCAGTGTATGAGACTGTCAGTGTCTCACTGACACAGCCTGTGAGACCCAGCTTATACCCTGGGGTTATCACATGACCTCGGTGTATGATGGTAACCATCGGGACCTGAGATTTTCATTGCGGGGGTCCGATGGTTACTAAGGGGGTCTTTTAACCCCCTTGTAAGCATTTAAATAGCACTGTCGCGATTGACAGTGACAATGACGTCTCCTCCTTTTGCCTGTTTGCCAAATCTATTGGTGCTTGATGTCTTCTCGTGGAAAACAGTACTATTTGATGTTCACCTTTGTATAGCAACAAGATATCCTAGTTACCATAAGTTGGTCAAATAGGTCATGGCTTATGACTGGCTATCCAACACTTGACGTACTTGATATACACTATACGTACTAATGGGGTATTCTTAATTGTTTTGAAAATACTATGTTAAAATATATGAAAATATCTCAAATCCTAATGTTCAATGCCCTTTTCTGCTCTGCAGTATCTCAGCACCAGGCTCTGCAGAGCCACCTGGAAAAGCCAACTGGAAATGCAATCCTCTGCAACAACTGCGGTAATGCATGTAAAGGAGAAGTCCTTCGGGTACAGAGTAAATATTTCCACATCAAATGCTTCACATGTAAAGGTAAGGACGTCTAATGTATCTGTGTAATGGTTCGCTGACACGGAGACACGTGACTGAGGTCACTGACAGGCAGGTAACGGAGACTGATGGAGAGTTCGGACAACTTGAATATTGAAGATAGGTTCTTGTTCACATTTGTAGATATTAGGAAACAGTTCTGGAACTTGCCGCGCTAGGACTAGGGACAATGGACACAGAACTGGCCTCACCAGGAGACCAGGAATAGGTACTGCAAACGTGATTTCTGGATTAGGATACCGCCGAAGCCTTCACAGGAACAAGGATAAACTATACTAGGCTAACGGGAACACAGGATACGGGAATTACATTAACAGTCCTAGGACAGGGAACCGGGATAATTTTTTACGTCTCGTTGAATTTTTGTCACAAAATTAAGT
>VIAB01000159.1:95179-113842 GCA_009801035.1 Oophaga pumilio
CCACAGCTGTATATTTAGCCTTTACTGGCTGTTAAAATAGGGGGGCCTCCCAAAAAAAATGACGTGGGGTCCCCCTATAATAGCCAGAAAAGGCTATGCAGACAGCTGCGGGCTGATATTAATAGCCTAGGAAGGGGCCATGGATATTGGTCGCCCCCTGGCTACAAACACCAGCTCACAGCCGCCCCAGAAATGGCGTATCTCTACGATGCTCCAATTCCTGCACTTATCCTCTCTCTTACAATTGCACTGTAGCGGTGGCATATGGGGTAATAGTTGTGAGGTTGATGTCACCTTTGTATTGTTTGGTGACATCAAGCCCAGGTCTTAGTAATGGAGAGGTGGCAATAGCCCCTTCCCAGCATTATAAGACCAGCTCTCAGCTGTCTGCTTTACCTTGACTGGTTATTAAAAATAGTGGGGAGTGCACGTGGTTTTTAAAATTAATTATTTATTTATCTTACACTGTCAGACTTGGTTACGTGATGTGGCGGCCAATCACAACCATGCCATTATTTGGCATTTCTGTGATGGAGCCCGAAGGGCCTACAGCCTTAAAGCTTGTTGATTGGCTGTGCTGCAGCTTTTCAACAAGCTTTCTATTAGGCTGCCGATCCTGAACAGTAATAAGTACATACACTAAAAAGTCCGTGTTAGGGGTTTAGCTCCGAAAACTAGGTGTCCGGTACGAACTCTGAACTTTACGTTTGAGTTCGCTCATCCCTACTTGTAGCATTCTCCAATTGCCAAATATACCCAGCCATGTCTTTATGCACCTCGCTTTGTAGTCTGGAGCCAATCATAGGGAACTGAAATGTTTGCAGTTTGCTGGGTTTTGCTTTTAAGACAAACATTTTTTAATTGCTTCTTTTTTTTAAATTTTAGATTCTATAGAATATTAAAAGAACATTCATTACAAAGGTGAAAATAGCCTTTGACTTAATATACTGCACCTAATTAACATAGCTCCACCACATCAGAAAAAACACATATGTCTGTCCCATATGCAGCTATACTGCATCATTGTAATTAAAAGCCGTTGCATCGCCACCTAAGGGTAAAAAGTAGTAATGCAGCATTTATTTTACAATAATAATATTTGTATTAATTAAGGATAAATTAAAACCTAGCACCCCTGTACTAGAAGTACTTCCAAATCATAACTTATATTTAAAATCTTATCATAAAGTAAGAAAAATGTATAGCACATCTTTACATTAGTCTCTTGCTTATATATAGCTTGGTGTAGTTTATGGAGCTTCAGTAAGTGGATACAGGGAACAAATGTTTGGTGCGTGCTGAGAAGCAGATGTGCAGTGAACTCTGAGCACAGTGGGTGGTTCACAGCATAAGTCATTAAATCTTACATGCAGAGGCCACAGAGCCAGGGACGACTGCAAGGCTTGGTAAATATGTAAAGTTAGAGAAGGACACGTACTGTACACTGGGTGACACACTATTCTGCTGGTGCAGTCACTGTGTACATGCATTACATTACTGATCTGTACTGATCCTGAGTTACATCCTGTATTACACTCCAGAGCTGAACTCACTATTCTGCTGGTGGAGTCACTGTATACTGTACATACATTACATTACTGATCGCACACTGTTCCTGAGTTACATCCTGTATTATACCCCAGAGCTGCACTCACTATTCTGCTGGTGCAGTCACTGAGTATGTACAGTTGTGCTCAAAAGTTTACATTCCCCAGCAGAATTTTTGCTTTCTTGACCTTTTTTCAGAGAATATGAGTGATAATAGCAAAACTTTTTCTCCACTCATGGTTAGTGGTTGGGTGAAGCCATTTATTGTCAGACTACTGTATTTTCTCTTTTTAAATCATAATGACAACCCAAAACATCCAAATGACCCTGATCAAAAGTTCACATACCCTGGTGATTTTTGGCCCGATAACATGCACAGAAGTTGACACAAATGGGTTTGATTGGCTACTAAAGGTAACATCCTCACCTATGACCTGTTTGCTTGTAAGCAGTGTGTGTGCATAAAAGCTGAGTGAGTTTCTGGGATCCAGACAGACTCTTGCATCTTTCATCCAGCCACTGACGTTTCTGGATTGTGAGTCATGGGGAAAGCAAAATAATTGTTAATGGATCTACGGGAAAAGGTAGTTGAACTGTATAAAACAGGAAAGGGATACAAAAAGATATCCAAGGAATTGATAATGCCAGTCTGCAGCATTCAACCTGTCTAAAATCAGGGGCTCTGTAAAAACAAAACCACGGTCAGGTAGACCAACACAAATTTTGTCCCCAACTGCCAGGAAAATTGTTAGGGATGATAAGACAAACCTACAAATAACATCAGCTGAAATACTGGACTCTCTGAAAACTAGCGGTGTGGCTGTTTCAAGATGCACAATAAGGAGGCACTTGAAGAAAAATGGACTGCATTGTCGAGTCGCCGAAAGAAAGCCATTACTGCGCAAATGCCACAAAGAATCTTGCCTACAATATGCAAAACAGCACAGAGACAAGCCTCAAAATGTCTGGAACAAGATAATTTGGAGTGATGAGACCAAAACTGAACTTTTTGGCTAGAACCATAAACGTTACATTTGGAGAGCGGTCACCAAGGCTTATTATGAAAGGAACACCACTCCTACTGTAAAGCACGGAGGTGGATCGCTGATGTTTTAGGGATGTGTGAGCTACAAAGACACAGGAAACTTGGTCAAAGTTGAAGGAAAGATGAATGCAGTACGTTATCAGAAAATACTGGAGGCAAATTTGCAATCATCAGCCTGGAAGCTGCGCATGGAACGTGCTTGGACGTTCCAACAAGACAACGATCCAAAACACAAGGCCAAGTCAACCTGTCATTGGCTACAGCAGAACAAAGTGAAGATTCTGGAGTGGCCATCTCAGTCTCCTGACCTCAATATCATTGAGCCAAACTGGGGAGATCTCAGGTGCGCAGTTCATAGTAGACAGCCCAGGAATTTACAGGAGCTGGAGACCTTTTGCCAAGAAGAGTGGGCAGATTTACCATCTGAGAAAGTAAAGAACCTCATCCACAACCACCACAAAAGACTTCAAGCTGTCATTGATGTTAGTGGGGGCAATACCCGGTATTAAGAAATGGGGTATGTAAACTTTTGATCGGGGTCATTTGGATGTTTTGGGTTGTCATTATGATTTAAAAAGAGAAAACACAGTAGTTTGACAATAAAGAAAAGGTTTTGGTGTTATCATTCATATTCTCTGAAAAAAGACCAAGAAAGCAAAAATTCTGACTTGGTATGTAAACTTTTGAGCATTACATTACATTACTGATCCTGAGATGTGCCTGACCCATTTTTGGGGTTATGCATAAAATTATGTCCAATTTGCTTTTTTTTTATGACTTCTTGTGTCCCAATACACACTAAGGAAATAAACGTGTATTAGAAAACATGTGTAATTGCAATAATTTTCTGGGAGAAATCCTTCATTTTCTGGAACAATTTCAAGGGTGCCAACACTTCAAGCCATGACTGTACAGTGTTTTATCCATCAGTGTCACAATGTGATGTTTCTCTCCATTTAGACTGCGGAGGCTGCGGCTTGGAAATAAAAAATGGTCAATCACTGGTTGCCCTGGAGAAGCACTGGCACTTGGAATGTTTCAAATGCAAGACCTGCGGTGTCCATTTGAAGGCAGAATATATTAGCAAGTAAGTGGATATGTCTGGTATATATGGAGTGGGTGATGGAGACATGCATATAAACTATGGCCCAAGTATTACAACTGGGTGGGTGATAAGTGTGTGATCGATTGTGGGCCCCAGTGAATGCAGGTTGCAGCAATGATCAAAAGCCGTCCAAACCCCGAGACGTGCACAAATCCTGGATAAGTGGGCTTTAGCAGTGGATTCCCTCTGAATCCACTCCCTTTTCTCCAGCATAGCGGTGCTCTGATAAACCACTTTGTAGAGACATCTAGATACCCCTCATTGCCTAGATCAGTGGAGGTCCCATAGCTTGGTCCCCACCAGTCATAAAGCAAAGGCATGTCATGGAAATCAGATAATAAAACCGCTTAGTTGGTTGTACCTGGGTTATATAGTCCTGTATACAGATTGTAATTGACTTTGTTCCATGATATTAACCCTTGACATCCTGTCTATCTTGCAGAGATGGGATCCCTTATTGTGAAATGGACTACCATGACATGTTTGGCATCAAGTGTGACCACTGTGAGAAGTTCATCACGGGCCGAGTGCTGGAGGTAACCACACCAAGCAAGAAATCTTGTGGATTAATTGTAAATTATTACTGATTTTCACTCCATATTGTAAAGTTAACATCTACTGTATGTACTGTACATGTACAGTACAGACCAAAAGTTTGGACACACCTTCTCATTCAAAGATTTTTCTGTATTTTCATAACTATGAAAATTGTAGAATCACACTGAAGGCATCAAAACTATGAATTAACACATGTGGAATTATACATTACACTTTACAAAAAAGTGTGAAACAACTGAAAATATGTCTTATATTCTAGGTTCTTCAAAGTAGCCACCTTTTGCTTTGATTACTGCTTTGCATGCAGAAAAGGTGAACGGACGGACTCTACATACCTAGTTCCCACCGTTAAGCATGGAGAAGGAGGTGTGATGGTGTGGGGGTGCTTTGCTGGTGACACTGTTGGGGATTTATTCAAAATTGAAGCGGTGAGCGGTCCAGCTCACCCCAAACCATCTCGATTGGGTTCAGGTCTGGTGACTGTGGAGGCCAGGTCATCTGGTGTTGCACACCAACACTCTCCTTCTTGGTCAAATAGCCCTTACACAGCCTGGAGGTGTTTGGGTTCATTGTCCGGTTGACAAATAAATGATGGTCCAACTAAACGCAAACCGCATGGAACAGCATGCTGCTGCAAGATGCTGTGGTAGCCATGCTGGTTCAGTGTGCCTTCAGTTTTGAATAAATCCCCAACAGTGTCACCAGCAAAGCACCCCCACACCATCACACCACCTCCTCCATGCTTCACGGTGGGAACCAGGCATGTAGAGTCCATCCGTTCACCTTTTCTGCGTGCAAAGCAGTAATCAAAGCAAAAGGTGGCTACTTTGAAGAACCTAGAATATAAGACATATTTTCAGTTGTTTCACACTTTTTTGTAAAGTGTAATGTATAATTCCACATGTGTTAATTCATAGTTTTGATGCCTTCAGTGTGAAATACAGAAAAATCATTGAATGAGAAGGTGTGTCCAAACTTTTGGTCTGTACTGTATGCGGAAGTGATGACACCCTGTCCACCTGTGTCACCTGATCCTCCAACCAATCGGCGGCCTCAGCGGTCGGGTGACTGAATGGATGGGACATAATTTCTTCCAGTCCCATCAACACTGGAGTGACAGATTTGGAAGGGGACATTCTGTAACACTTCATTTTCTATTACAGATCCCTTCTTTCTGCAGATTTTAAATAGTGGATGAGGCGACAGTACCGTGCAAAAGTTTTAGGCAGGCGTGGAAAAAATACTGCTAAGTAAGAAAACTAGGACATGTTTTCAAAAACAAGTGTTAATAGTGTACTTTCATCAATTTACCAAATGCAAAGAGGATGAACAAAAGAGAAACCTAAATTACATCAATATTTGCTGTCACCAGCCTTTACCTTCAAAACGGCATTAACACAGGAATTCTTCTTGGTAGATGTGAACACAATTTTTGAAGAATCTCGGCAGGGAGGTTGCTCCAGACATCTTGGAGAACTAACCACAGATCTTCTGTGGATGTCGCTTGTGCAAATTCTTCTGTCTATTCATGTAATCTGTAACGAATGGAAACGGAGGCACAGATGTTGCAGTGTACATTCGTTTATTGCAATTTTGTGGAACCACGGGACCACAGTCGTCTGCAACGAAGGAGAGGGATGATCCTCACCCTGGGAAGCCTCTCCTACCGACCCTAGGCTCTGGAATTTCCCGACCTCTCCGGACAGAAGCGGATCAGATGCTCAGAACTACTGCAGTAGAAACACTTCCCCTCTGAATGATACTCCTCCTGGTGCTGTTTAGCCAAGTTCACTCGGTCCACTTGCATAACTTCTGGGAGAGAGACTGAAGACGGAGAAGTAAGCGGTTTCTGGAAACTAGGAATCAGGTGATAAGGTCTCCTCTCCCGCTTGGATTCCTTGGAACATTCTTGAAACTGGAGGTCGATCCGAGTCACCAGGGATATCAAGTCATAAAGAGTCGTGGGAATATCCCACCAGCTCGTCCTTTATTCTCTCAGACAAACCTTCCCAGAAGGTAGCCACCAAGGCCTCGCCATTCCAGGATAACTCAGAGGAAAGGGTACGGAAACGAATAGCATACTGAGCCACCGTGAGACCCTCCTGGCATAGACGGAGAAGAGAGGAAGCTGTCGAAGAGGAATGGCCGGCTCGTCAAAGGTCCTGCGGAAAGACTCAAGGAAAGACTGGAGGTTATTAACCAGAGGGTGCCTCCCATAATGGATTCAGCCAGACGAGGGCCTCTCCAGCAAGGTGCAAAATAATGAAGGCCACCTTAGCCCGATCAGGAGCAAACCTATGCCTCAGGAGTTCAAAGTGCAGTGTGCACTGATTAATGATCCACCGACACTGAGCGGGATCGCCATCAAACCGAGTGGGAGCCGCCAGACGAAGTCCTTTACGTGCCGTACAACAGGGTGCCTGGAAGCCGGTAGTAGAGGTGGAAGAAGCCGAGGATATCACCGGGTCCATGCGTATAGACAAGTTGCGCAGATAGGTCGTCATCTTCTCCTGCTGGTCTCTCAGGCGATTAACCTCTTGATATAACTCTGCAGTTGGAGGTGCTTGTGATCCAGCAGGTTCCATGGCCTGAGCAATCTGTAACGAATGGAAACCGAGGCACAGATGTTGCAGTGTACATTCGTTTATTGTAATTTTGTGGAACCACGGGACCACGGATCGGGGGGGCTCCGAAGGGGGCATGACTATGTGAGCCCCAGACACCCGTAGTAAGACCCCTCGAGCAGGGTCAGATTGGAATGTCCGAGGGACGCAGGTGCTACCTGCAGTTAGACCCTGGACACGTGGAAGCTGACCCAGCAGAACAGGTGGACTGGCAGAGATGGAAGGTAGCTGTGGACTTGACAGACAGCAAGGGGCTGAAAAAGGTAGCGAGCAGGAGCAGGAAGGAATTGATGCAAGAAGCTCTGGCGTCGTCCTGGGTGACGTAGAGAAGTGCGGCTGGTACTCTGAGGAGACAAACAGGATTAGCAGGATACTGGCGGGATACTGGCTGTGCAATGCAGAACGCTGGCACGACGATACGGAAGCTGAGAACAGCAACAGGAAACACTTGTTTCTCAGGCACCTCCTCTAGGGCAGAGGAGCCAGAAATAGTACTCACTATTCCATCATTGGTTCAGATCATATTTTGAAAAAGACGCGCTGTCTATTTAAAAGATCGGGAGTGCGCGCACGCACGCACCCTCAGTCAAACGCGGAGAACTGCCGGCCGCACTCCAGGAAGCAGCTGCAGGAGAGGGACCCGCTGAACCAGGGACCGAGGCCTGGCAGCGGAGTGTGGGCCGGGAGCGGGGGCCCCGGTGTGACACCCGCGGAGGTTAAGGTACCAGATGCTGGGGCTACATAATCCCAGACAGACTGGATGATGATGAGATCAGGGATCTGTGGGATCATAGCATCACTTCCAGGTTTTCTTGTTCTTCTTTACCCTGAAGATATTCCTTAATGACATTGCTTGTATGCTTGAGGATGTTCTCCTGCTGGAGAATAAATTTGGAGCCAATCAGACGCCTCCCTGTTGGTATCGCTTGATGGATGGATAAGTATCTGACTGCAGTTCTCAGCATTGAGGACACAAAGAAATTTGCAACATTGAGGACTGTTAATGCAGTGGTCAGCCAAGGAAACTTAGTGTAGCTGATGAAATCGGAAGATTTCCAGCAGTGCCATCAGCTCAGGACTGGCAGCAACCAGTGGGACCTGGCTACACCCATCTATTGTTCAGAGTAGTCTGTCTAGAAGTGGTCTTCATGAAGAATTGCAGCTAAAAACCATTCGTTCTATGTGGAAACAAGGCAAAGTGACTCAGCTATGCAGAAAAATGGCAACTGGTGTTCTGGACTGATGGGCCAAAAAGTGAAATATTTTGCTCCAACAGAAGGCATTTTTTTTGCTGAAGAGCTGGAGAGCGATACAATAATGAGTGTCTGTAGGCAACAGTGGAGCATGGTGGATGCTCCTTACAAGTTTGGGGCTGCATTTCAGGAAATGGAGTTGGCGATTTGGTAAAGATTTATAGTGTCCTCCAATCTGTGAAATACAGGCAGATATTTATCAGTCATGTAATATTATCAGGGGGCATTTGGCTCCAAATTTATTCCACGGCAGGACAACAACCCCAAACGTACAACTAATGTCATTAAGAAATATCTTCAGAGTAAAGAAAAACAAGGATTCCTGGAAGTGATGATTTGGCCCCAAAGAGCCCTGATCTCATCATTATCAAGTCTATCTGGGATTAGATGAAGATACAGAAGGATTTGGACAAGCCTCATCCACAGGAGGTCTGTGGTTAGTTCTCTAAAATTTTGCAACAACCTTCCTGACGAGTTCCTTCAAAAACCTGTTTGAAGGGAACCTAGAAGAACTGATGAATTGATTTAGATTTTTCTTTTGTTCGGTCTCTTTGCATTTTGTTAGTTGATAAATATAAACTGTAACACTTCTATTTTTTGAAGCATTCTTACTATGCAGGATTTTTTCCACACCTGCCTAAAAAGCTTTTCATCAGTACTGTGCTTCACACAGAGTTTTTTGAGACATTCAAAGGCGATAAGATTTTCAAGCAGAAACCGCTTCAGGAAATTTTTTTTTGTTCTATAGCATTTTTGCAGCCTTTTAATTAGCGCTTAGTTTGGACAGGTTTCCTTCTGGATCTGCTTCAAAGAATTGACATGCTTCTGATACTTACAGAAAACTGGATTTCCCCAAAAAAATGAATAGTAAGAGGTTTTGAAGCAGTTTTGAGGAGGATTTTAGAGTGCATCTACTCCCAAAACCTCAAAAAAAAACTAAAAAAACCCCACATCCCCAGGGTAGGTGCACACGACCGTTTCATCTTCATCTGGGAAAAACGCCTGATTATTCTGATCAGAATTTATTCAGGGTAGCATCAGTGTTTCCCAGAGGTGGAGATAAAAAAAAACAACTTTCTCCACCATCTCCGTTCTGTCAGTCCATGAAAATCAGAACACACTTGTGTGGTTCGATATTTTCTACGGACCCAAAAACTTGCATTGACTATTTTGATCCTACACTCAGATCAAAATCTGACACGTGTCCGATTCTTTCCTTGAACAAATTGATCCGACAAAAAAATCGAGCATGTGCACAACCCGATAACCCGATAAAATATCGTGGGTACAAGTGCCAGCCGTAAAAATCACAAATAGCACTCATCCGATATAATCGGTCGTGTGCGCGATCCCTTTGAGAGAGTGACTGATCATGACTAAACTGCTCAAGATCTGTGGCAGCTTCAACATATGGACCCCAGCAAATTCATAAATTTGGCCTATTTACTCACTATGGGTGAATGTACGAGTTCTGTAGAGGGTCGGCTCAGTGTACCCCATTTTGACATTTTTACTTTTTTTTTATTTATGTATTTTATTGATTTATTTTGGACTTTTCGAAGCCTTTTGCGTCTATATAAATTCTGCAGCCAAAAATATGTAAATTACAGCAAAGAGGGACTGGTACTGCATTTCTCTACTATGCATTTGTATATAGAAGAACTTGCAGTACCAATTACAGCCACTACACAATGTATTGAGCTGGGTCCCCTTCCATCATCCAATCAAAGTGCTTGGAGTTATTCAAACTCCTACTAATCTGATATCAAAGTCCCAGAGAACCCCTTTTAAATCTTATTCTTCTGCTTTGGTATTGTAGACTGATATATAGACCATAAGCAAAATTCATGGTTGTCCTACTAAGGACAAATACTGGTTTTATATTTAAGCCAAGACTTAACATATTTGACTCTTAAAGGGAATCTGTCCACAGGTTTTTATTACCTCTTCTGAGAACTGTAAAATGTAGTAAAAGAGACCTCGATTCCAGAGATGTATCACTTAGTTTACTGGGTGCAGCGGTTGTGACACAATAAGAGTTTTTAGATGTAGCACAAAGCAGAGCTCAGAAAGCTAACCCCGCCCACACCACTTTCTGTGTACATTGCATATTGACAGCTGCTAATCAGTGCTGGGGGCGTGGTTAGACTAGGAGGCAGGCGGCAGCTAGTCCGGCAGTGAAAAAACACTCATTGTATTGGAACAACAGCACACAGCCTAGTAAGTGACACATCACTGAAATCAGTGTCTCAGCCCTTCCATCATACTGCCCCTAGATTACATGGCAAACACCTGCTCACAGATTCCCTTTAAGTGTAGAAAAAATCTCTTGTAGTAATCTTCCGGCACGTCCAGATGGTCTATAACAAAAATATGGTGAATTGAGTTGTGGAGAGAAACACATTGTAACAAATCCTTTTCCTTACTTGTAGGCCGGGGAGAAACATTATCACCCCACATGTGCGCGCTGTGTCCGTTGCAACCAGATGTTTGCTGAAGGGGAGGAGATGTACCTGCAAGGTAAGCTTTCTGTTATCCTATACCCCCATGATGTATCATGTCATGGAAGCATATGATGGTATACAGACTTACTACAGGACTGAATTAAGGTACTTTTACACTGCACAATTATCATGGACGAGTGTTCCTAGGAAAGCTCATTTCACGATAATTGTGCAGTCTAAACAGGCTGGCAATCACCCTACGAACAAGCAAAACGTTGGTTGAAATTATCTGTTGGTTTGCACAAAAGATCATCTTTGTCGCTAGCACATCATCCTGTGTAAACATGTGCTGCCGAGAACAATGGCAGCCTATCTATTACATATCGTTCAGTACGAATCTGCCTGTGTAACTCGCTATTAAAGTCTGAGGATCTCAGAACTCTTTTCCATTGGCTTATATAGGGGAAAAGAAGGATCTGACATGTTTTCTCCTTTGTTCCTACATCAAAGAAGTTGCCCTCTCCGCATTATTACAGACATGCTAGCTCGGATGTGATGGAAGGAATACTGTAGATATTGGTGATGGAATATTCAGACACCTACTGGTTACAATGTGGGGCCAGTTTGAGGCAGCCCCTTCTTCCCACCTACTCAGGGTGACCTTGGTACTTCAGTACCTCCTTTTTCGTGATGCTGTTGAGATGGTTCTTCTCAGTCACTTCATACTGCTGTTTGATATCTGCAGGATCCATGCTATTCCTGTCGATAAGGCGAGCTTGTGGGTTCTCAGTAGGTAGAGGGGACTAAGTTGCTTTCGGATAACTCTGAATGTGGTATATATGTCTTGAGAACAAAGGATCAGGCATATTGACATGGATTAGCCTTATCCTTCTTTACCTGGCACCTTTTGCCTAGGAAAAGAACACATTAGAGGGCTGATCTCACGGGTTTACCTCGACAGAGCGGAGCCAGGAGACCGCAGCGTCTGATTTCTCCTACTCCTGCACTGATTAGAAGCATTTCACCTTCATATTAAATGATACAAGTTTATTTTAGCAGTGCAGGGGTTAATCTGCTCAGTTGAAAGCTCCTGGAAGCTTTTCTGCATTAAGGCTCTCAGCTGTTCACTGTTAGCCACTCCCATCTCCTATATTATCTGGGCCCTGGCTAGCACTCATTGTCATAGATAGCTTATGCTACATGACTGGTGGTTGTTATTGGAAAATGCATTTGGTGGGTTTATCTGTGACTGTTGCTAGGTTTTGAGTGTGTGATAATTGCCATTCTTCACTTACTTTGGTTTAACCCCATCCTCCACTCCCCAGTGCATTTCTTTCGTTTGTATGAGAATATTTGTATGTTTGGTATTTTTCGTTACCCCTGTTTATATCACCTTGTTAGTCTGGTTGGTGTATTACGGTACACTACTACTCCCCTCTTCCCTGGGTGAGGGAAAAGTACAGACTGAGGGCGGATTCAGGAGCTAAGGCAAGGTACATGGTCCCAGCATCTTCACCATCAGAAGTAATCCGGGGAACAGGGCAAGCTAGGGCGCCCCTAGTGTTAGGGACAGGGAAGGAGCTCATGGTCCCGAGACACCCGACAACAGAGTCATGACAGCTGTTCGTTCCTACCAAATATGTTATGAGTGTGACCAATTTAAGTAAAACTTCTGCTAATAAAATAAGTGGAGTGTGTTTGCAGTCTTAATTGACTGTGCTAGAAAACCACAGAAATCTGTGAATCGGCAGCAAATACTCCCAGTAGCAAAACAGAACTTGGACGGAGGTAAAATAAGTAATGAGTGCACAATACAAAGTGGTAAACGTTTTTGCTTTATAGCTATGGGCGACAAGTAATCTAAAAGTGAGCACAAACTTTAAGAAAGGTGGAACAGTAATGGGGTTAAACAATACCCTGGAGTTGACTCCGTTACTTACTGACTATAAATAGTGGCAGAACTATATATAGCCGGTGCCATTGTAAAAGACGGATATTATATTTAGAGACAACCAGACATATCCCTGAATTACAACACCCGGTCTTATTTTATGTGTTGCTGACGTGATAATAATAATGGCCGGACATAGAACTTTGACATTTTTCCTACAATAGCCATTTTATACATGAAGAATCAGGAAAAAAATGATTTATCATCAGACACGTGTAGGTTACATGGTGAATATTAGATTTTATTCTGTGCTATATTTGGCTAAATTAGAGACTTTTTTCTCCTCTTACCAGTCGGCAGGGTTGATATACAGGGAAACAAAGTAAAAAAAAAAATGAAAAAGGTGCAAATTGTACTGCAAATCTACACTCGCCCACAACAGGCGTAGACTTCATTTTTTTTTCTTTTTTTAAACAGTCTGAAAAATGTATTAAGAGGAATATTTTTGCATATCTCACTCTGTTAAGGTTATCAATCATTTGGCCATTTTTTTATTAATTGTATGTATTTTGGGCTAAAAATCATTTTTGTAATTGGGTTTTATTCACAATGTTACGTTCTATAGCCTCGGTGTTGCACTTTTTATTGCTGGATGCAGAATGAGTTAAATGAGATTCCGTCAGTGAGCTCTTTCTGGCAGCTAATTTATGACCACAGATCACATTGAAGTTGAATGTGCAGAGAAGCAAAAAGCCTGTAAAAGCCAAATGGTGCAACATTTTTAATGAAACCCAATTAAAAAATTATTTTTAGACCAAAGTACATGCATTTAAGTAAAAAAAATATAATACAAGTCTTAATAAATCTCCTGTTCTGTGTTTTCAGTTTCTCCTCTCTCTCTGTGTTTTCAGGTCTCTTCTTGCTGTCAATGAATATGTTCTCTGTCACTGGCAATTAAATATTCTGATCTAATTCTGGATGTTTTCTTTTTCCGTAGGGAACTCAATATGGCATCCAATTTGCAGACAAGCAGCCAAAACAGAAGAAAGAAACAAGGTAGATGATTATTACTTAATATGATAATGTATAAGAAACAGATGCCCTTAAAATGAATGCAGGAAAATAAATGATAAACCTACAAATATAGGGCAACAGCGGGAGGGATTTCCCAAAATAATACATTTACTGATGTCATGTCCTCAAATAGTGTGCCAAGTGCAAAATTATCTTTATATGAAGATGTTCCCTTCCTCACCTTTCCTCTTGGCTCAAGATGAAAGGCACAAGATGATAAAAAAGTAGATATATTTTGTGATACTCTGCAGGGAGATGTTTATGCTGTATGTGTCTATATGTGGCCACCTAGTGGTGGTGATGTGAGTTGCAGCTGTTGTATCATGAGAAATTAGAGTCCTTAACAAAATTGGCAAAAGGTAAGTGTGGTCACATCCTTAATAACATGTCTGGGTCTTCCGCCACTTCCGTTTGACCTGAACTTCATAGTTTTTCCAAGCATTTATGCCAGATAATTAGCCGTTGTGATTTTTGGTAATTTTATATGTTCTTCATAATCTAGGAGACAAGAACGTCCTCAGAAAGCATCATATCAGTTCCAACCTCAAACACATCTGGATCTCCCAGTAGAGTCATTTATGTGAGTTTCTATGATGACCTCGTAATTGATTTATGTGACTTCACAGTGAGATTTTTCAGCAGTCTGTTCTCACTTTATGGCATCTTAGCTTGACTATAATGTGACATTTACCACATATAAAATGCTGCAGGCAATTAGTGAGCAGTGCTCGAAATGGGCGCAGAATTTGCTCAGACTGTAAAGGATGCACAATGATCTAGGCTACGGCAGACGTGTATGACCACCTTGACTTGTCATACATGTGGAACTTTTCATAAACAAGCAAAGCTTCAATACATTATTTGAAAGAAATGCCTCTATCTTCAGTTATCAGACTACTCACCACCCCTGCCTCCAACCCTGATCATTTACTCTGAACTCACTGCCCAAATCCATCTTCAGTGACAACAGATTATCCAACCACTGAGGGATCAGATTACAGCTGCTCCTCATAGATTTCTATAGAGACAGGAGGAAAAAAAGGAGGAGCTAGACAGAGATATACAGAGATGGTGCTGCTAACTGAGCTGTCCGCACAGTTACACTGCTCAGTACTCTGTATAATATCCTCCATTGCTGCTCCTAATGAATAGGGGAACAGGATCTCCTCTTGTCAATGTGTTCAGGGTACTTGAGAGAACATTGTATATAGTCTTTCTTTAAGGATTAAGCATCTTTTTTTATAAATCAATAATACAAGAAAAGTCTCAATAAACTATTATGAAAAAATGCCCCTTTCTCAAGTTATTAGACTTCTCTCTTCCTCCAGTACAGATCATTTACTCTGAATTCTCTGCTCAAATCTAACTTCAGTGAAAACAAATTATGAGCTCACTGAGCGATCAGATTACAGCTTCTGCACATAGATGTCTATAGAGACTGGAGGAAAAAGAGGTGGCGCTAGATAGAAAGACACAGAGATGGTGCTGCTAAAAAGAGTTATGTCACCCCACAGCTGTCCTCACAGTTACACTGCTCATTACTCAGTATAATGTCCTCCATACTTCTGCTACTCCTTCTGCATAGGGGAGCAGGATTTACTCCTCTCTATGTGTGCAGTGTTTGGAAGACATCATAACAGTTAGTCTTTGCCCAATCTGGAGCTAAGCTCAGGGAAAACTGACAATTTGAAAAGGAGAATTGAAAACTGGTTAACCTGAGCTCTGATCACTGCTGTTAACCATTTACATGACGCTGTCAATTTCTGACTGCAGCATTTGAATGAAAGGGTCGCTGGTGAGCAAACAATCTCGTGTCGGCACCTCACGCTGTGACCACACGAGGTATTGATGTGTCATTCTGGCAGTCAGAGGCCTGCTGAAGGCCCCTGTGTCTGCCATATTGGTACTTCTATGGACCCTATCCACAGGCTGAGCTTCATAGGAGATCATGATTTACACTATATACTGCATATATTACATGTATCGAAGTACTTAGTACAAGAGATCACGTGATCACAAGTTCAAGTTCCCTAAGGAAACTAAAAATTAATGTAGAAAAAAAGTTTTTTCAAGTTTAAAAAAGTCTTAAAATGCCTTTCCACCATTAAAATATAAGGAAATGAAAAAATAAACATATCCTGTATTTTTTCACCATATTATTCCAGTTATAAAATTTTTTTATTCCGTTTCTCAGTACTTTTAATGATAAAACGAACGGTGTACTTCAAAACTCCAACTTGTCTTGCAAAACCAAAAAAATAAGCCATCATATGGCTATGTTCACTTTAAAAAAGAAAAAGTTATGGCTCTTCGAAGGAAAAAAGAAAGCGCAACAATGAAAATTTGGCCAGGAGTGAAGGAGTTAAAACAATGTAATAATAAAAAAAAAAAATTCTGTGTCCACAAAATAAGATTAAAAAATTACTTAAATTATGCCTCATGCTGATATTGCCTCCTGCTTGTTCAATATCTTCTACTACGTCCAAAAGTTATTGGCACGTAATTTTTCGAGTAAATATATATACAGTCACGGCCAAAAGTGTTGGAACCCTTGAAATTGTTCTAGAAAATGAAGTGTTTCTCCTAGAAAATTATTGGAATTGGATATAATTTCACACAAAACCCCAGAAATGGTCTGGACAAAATTGTTGGCACCTTTCCAAAATTGTGGGTAAACAACTTTGTTTCAAGCATTTAACACTAGAACTACTGCACTCGTGACACCACAATACAAATACATAGTGCGAAGTAGTCAAAATGACTACCTCAGTAGTTCTAGTGTTAATACTTGCTCAAACTCACCCGTGGCAAGTAACAGGTGTGGGCAATATGAAAATCACACCTGAAACCAGATAAAAAGGGGAGAAGTTGACTCAATATTTGCATTGTGTGTCTGAGTGTGCCACACTAAGCATGGAGAACTGAAATATGAGCAGGAAACTGTCTGAGGACTTGAGAACCAAAAATGTTGAACAATATCAACAATTTCAAGATTACAAGTCCATCTTCAGAGATCTTGATGTTCCTTTGTCCATGGTGCGCAACATAAAGAAGTGTACAACCCGTGGCACTGTAGCTAATCTCCCTGGACATGGATGACAGAGAAAAATTAATGAAAGGTTGCAACGCAGGATAGTCTGGATGCTGGATACACAGCCCCAATCAAATACCAAAGAAATTCAAGCTGTACTGGAGGTTCAGGGTGGATCAGTGTCAGCATGAACTATCCGTCAATATTTGAAATAAATTAACCCCTTTCCGACATTGAGCGTAATAGTACGCCGATGTCAGACTCCCCCTGAGCCCGCTCCTTTCCGGGCACATGACAGCTGATTTATATAGCTGACATGTGGCCACAACAGCCGTGGGTGGAATCGCAATCCACCCACGGCTGTTAACCCGTTAAATGCTCTTCCGGCAAGCATCCCGCCCATCGGTGACCCCGTCACGTGATTGCTGATCATTGATGGGTTGACATGACAACCAGAGGTCTCCAAAATGACACAATTTGCTTTTTGGGTTTTTTTTTATACAAACTTTGGATTTTTTTTTCACCACTTAAATAAAAAAGAACCTAAACATGTTTGGTGTCTATGAACTCATAATGACCTGGAGAATCATAACGGCTGGTTCTGTTTTAGCATATGGTGAGCATGGTAAAAAAAAATCCAAAAAACTACCGTGGGATTGCACTTTTTTGCAATTTCACCGCACTTGGAATTTTTTTTCCTATTTCCAGTACAAGATATGTTAAAATCAATGGTGTCATTCAAAAGTACAACTCGTCCCACAAAAAACAAGCCCTCACATGGCCATTTTGACCAAAAAATAAAAAAGTTATGGCTCTAAGGAAGAAGGGGAGCAAAAAATGAAAATGCAAAAACAAAAATTCCTCTGGTCAGTAAGGGGTTAAACACTATGGCAGAAGACCAGGGAGAACCTCACTCCTGACAGAGACATAAAAAAACTAGACTACAGTTTGTCAAAATGTATGTGAGTAAGCCAAAATCCTTCTGATAAAGCGTGTTGTCGACAGATGAGAACAAGATACAGGTTTCTGGTAAAGCACATCATTCTGCTGTTTACCTAAAACGGAATGAGGCCTACAAAGAAAAGAACACAGTACCTACAGTCAAATATGGTGGAGAGCCAAAGATATTTTGGGGTTCTTGTGGATGGAAATGAAGCACTGGAGAGTTCTGAAGTGGCCAGCAATGAGTCCAGATCTAAATCCCATTGAAAAGCTGTTGAGAGATCTTAAAATTACTTTTTGGGAGGAGGCGCCTTCAAATATGTGAGAACTAGAGCAGTTTGCAAAAGAAGAATGGTCCAAAATTCCAGTTGAGAGTTGTAAGAAGCTTGTTGATGGTTATAGGAATCGATTAATTGCAGGTATTTATTCCAAAGGGTGTGCCAAATGGTTTTACCATTGCAGTGCAATTTATTGTGTATTATTCAAATTGATGGAAACAATGTCCATTAGTCATGAAAGAGTCAATTACGGAGGTGTTTTCGGGGACTCGTGATTTGGATGGATTATTACTGAGTATTCTACTTCTCTGGCCACTCTAGTAGTACACGTCCTTTACCCCTGTTACTCTGTCCCTTTAGTTATCAGCTTGCCTTTGTTTCACAGTTTTTACCTGCCCTGTTTTCCATTCTCGCCTGTCTTTCATCTCTTTCTTTCCTTTCTTTCTTAGGCAAAACTCGGAGATGAGATAATTGACTACAAGGATTTGGCGGCTCTTCCTAAAGATAAAGCCATCTATAATATTGACCGTCCTGACATGATCTCCTATTCTCCATACATCAGTTACTCCACAGACGACAGGCATAGCTATGGGGAGGTACTGGAAATTGTTTATTTACGCAATTTTGTCAAATTGTAACTCTGGGGAACCCCACCATTTTCCTTAAATATTCTACTAAACCTTAACCCCTCTACTAGAGTAATTCTTTATGCCAAGGATGAAGAGGAACATGACATCATTCCGTACCAGGCTTGTTGACATGCCTCAGGTTTTATTGTGAGACGACATGGTGGTGACCCTTGGGGAAGTTAGTAAACTGAGCGTGAACATCTTTAGGCCTCATACTCACTGGTGCCGATAACGGATGAAA
>VIAB01000159.1:118506-159340 GCA_009801035.1 Oophaga pumilio
CAGAAAACGGACCGAATTTTTTCCAGCCAGTGAGTATGAGGCCTTATAGAGAACCTGTCGTCACGATTTAATCTGTTAAAGTAATGTCCATAATGGCCCTGTTATATGGATTTAATGGATGCCTGTAGAATTCACCTTAGAAGTTTTGGTGCAATAGCCTCTTCTTGCATCGGGGTGGTACTGTGGGTAGGGTCTTCGTCTCTGCTGTGGACCCTACGCATTTATGTGAGCCTCCTTTTTTAAATTTCGTGCTAGCGCCGCCCTCTTGCGCAAATTTATGTCCCAACATTCTTCGGCAAAATGGCGCCGGAGGCGGCACATGCTCAGATTACCCTTACGGTCACCAGTAAAAAAAAAAGGCAGCGCTGGCAGCACATGCGCAGATTGAGATCTTAGCTCGTCATTGAGCCAGGATCCTAATCTGAACATGCACAGCCACCAGCGCCATTTTGCTGGAGACCCCCGAAGGTTAATCTGAGCAGACGCCGCCTCCGGTGACATTTTGCTTGAAAACGCTGGTGCAAAATTTAAAAAAGGAGGCTCATACAAATGCTGAGGAGCCACGGCAGGTAGACATTAAGTCAGTATAACAGGGCCATTATGGCCATATCTTTACTTTAACAGGTTAAATCGTGATGACACGTTCTCTTTAAAGGGGTTGTAGAGCCCCATAGTTTTCATTATCTCTTTTTACCAAACTGTTTATAAAGGTCTAAAATAACAAAAGAGTGAGAAGCACATTACTAATACCCTGCCGCTCCTAAGCTAGAGCTATTCTGGTCCCTCGTCACTCTCTGTTCATCTGCGATGAGACACTTGACCGCTGCCACCAATCACTGTCTGCTTTGGTGACTACAGCCATGTTGCAACATCTTTGCTACAACCAGTGATTGGCACTGGCAGTCAGATTGATATGCCATGTCATTGCTGTAGCTTGGTAAAAAAGAGAACATCGAGGGACTAGTGAAGTGTCAGCATGGGGAGTGGCAAGGTGAATTTTACTTATTTTGTTGAAAACGCAATAGGGTCTTTGAAAATGCAATAGGGTCTTATCCGGTTTACAAGGGAAAAGGTAAAACGGGATTTGCTCAACTGGTGGGGACAGTCACAACCCCTAGATAAAGTGGATGTAAAGCCGCTCTGCCGAAGACCCAATATACGATGAGAGAGGTGATCATTGTGGTTTGTCCTGATGAAAAGCGTTGACAAATAAAACCTTCATCCATACTATATTTGGTCTCTCTTCATATATTGGATCTTCGGCAGTGCAGATTTTCATCCACTTTATCTCCAAGTTTACTTACTTTGTTGTCTGAGCCACTCTGGGCCCTTTTATAGTCTAAGTTCAAACTTGCAAAACTCTTCAGCACCTTCCAAACCTCTGGCTTTTTCTCCTGGTTTTGCCCTCTTTGGATCAGTATCCCGCGGAGGCAAGGTGTTGTTCCTCAGTCTGGATCCTGGTACCTTGACTTCTGGTTCTAGTTTGTGGTCTACACAGGGGAGTGCTTCTTGTTTCCACACATGACCAGTGCTGTGTGGAAAGGGGTCAACGCGTTTCGAAGTATACATAGATACTATCATGGTTGGCCTGAAGAGGAAGTATGTAAACTTCGAAACGCGTTGACAAACACTCCACTTACTCTCGGATTGGCATCCTTTATCCTTTCCACATGGCAGTGAGGATTTAACCCATTTGTTTCTGCCATGACCGAGAAGATGAATGGCTTATTTATTGACATGAGTCTTACACAACATGGATGATGTGCCGATACTTGGCGCTCAAACTGAAAGAGGAGCTGCTGAGACCCGGGACTTAGGCTCACATTCATTGTTATATGTGTAGGTGCTTATCCCCCAATAAAAATTATACTTTTTTTGTAGAGATCTGATGAGCCGGTCATGAAAACTTTGTAGTCAAATCCATATGCAAATCAGCCTGGAAGTGCACTAGGGGCGTGTCAAAGCACTTTAGACTGCTTCTTCCAGGCACAATGACACAATGCCGGTGAATTTCCAGCCTGATTTGTATATGGCTTCCACTCTAAAGTTCTCGTAACCAGCACATCGGATCTTTACAACAAAGGTTCATTTTTTCTTGGGGGACAAGCGCCTTTACAGCCATACCTCTACTTCCATATGTAAATACATCCCGACCGGATCCCTTTAAGCTCCCCTTAAGCATGGGTTAAAGAAGTATATTAGTAAATTATATATATTTAGATGAGGATAATATTTTTTTAACTGAACAACCTCTTTAATCCCACACATTGCGATGATATTGTTTGCCATTGAGATTCCCTAAATCAATATCCACAGTTGTGGCAGCCGTGATTTATGTCTTTCTGGGCTCTCGGGCCGGGGAGAGGTCTTCTCGGCAACTTTTACAAGAACAATGTTTTTGCACAAATATTTATGTATCATTAAACACACAAAGAACCAAACCTGGCGCTGTGCAATATCCAGATAATAGGCAGCCAAATGCAATAATCTATAATCGGACATCGGCACAAATGTCCCGGAGCCGGAGTCTAAAGCATCTGCAGAGCACATCTCACCGCACCCAAAACATTACTTCTCAAGGTTTATCTTCCATTGTTTTACATTCTAAAAGTGACGCATAAAATAATAATAAAATCATGCATCCTCCGACATCGTTTTCTATTTACAGCATTTTATTCTTTTAATTTTATCATTTAGGTTTTCTTTATAGGTAAAGAGGGTAAAACAAATGTTTTCTATCCTTTTGTAGTAATTCTGGAAATACAAAACGTAGAGAATCCAATCAGATTGAAACTTTGAAAAATTAAAATCTAGCATCAGATTGGCTTTGTTAGTTCCCATCATGCCCACTGTGTGTTGCATACAGTGCCTTGAAAAAGTATTCATACCGCACAAACATTTCCGTATGTTACACTCACAAATTTAAATGCTTTTTAATGGGATTTCATGTGATATACCAACACAAAGCAGCTAGTATTTTTTAATTGTCCCCTATAAGGCTTTTTGCAAACGGCAAACAGGACTTCTTATGGCTTTCAAAAATGGCTTTCTTTTTGCCACTGTTCCATAAAGACCGGATTGTGGAGTATACGACTGGTAGTTGTCCTGTGGACAGATTTTCCCTCCTGAGATGTGGATCTCTGCAGCTCCTCCAGAGTGACCATGAGCCTTTTGGAAGCTTCTCTAATTAGCGCTCTGTTGTGAATAGGCTGGAAATGAGTTCTGAGCAGAAGCTCCCTCTGGTGGTTACAAACGGTACTGGACTGTCCAGTGAAGATTGTGAGGATTGGGAATCAGGTGTTACTGACTGGTCTTATATAAGGGAGTCACCTTCCCATCAGGGTTGCCGGTGATCAATTGTTCTGGTCTCAATCCTTGATTTCTGTTTCCTTGGAAGCCTGCTGTGTTGTGTCTGAATCTCCTGCTAACAGATAAGACATTTTCTTCTTTTTGTTTTTGTGCTTAATTTTTGCATTTTGTCCTGCACTTCTGTGGGGGCCTTCAGGGTCCCCTCTGGGGGCTTTTGCCTCTCAGCTCAGTTCAGCCACTGATGTTTGTACATTTGCTTTTTCCAGTTTTCTCAGTGGCTGCTGTTTTGTTTTTGGTTACACCAGAGAACTAATTTAGGTGGTAGAGGTCGTGTGATCTCAGGTGTTTTTGAAATTAGTAGAGTTGGTGCTTTTCAGGGTTTTTTGGGATTGCAGTAAGTGCCCTTCCTATCCTTTTCTATTTAGTAAGTTTGGGCCCCAACGTTTGCTCATACTATTTTCTGTCTGTGTCAGTATTTCTTCTTGTCTAACCGCCATTACATGTTTGGGGGCTTTCTATGTTCTTTGGGGATCTGCTCCGGGGCAGATAGCTTTCCTCTTTCTATCTTTAGGTGTAGTTAGTTTCTCAGGCTGTGACGAGGCGTCTAGGACCAACGTAGGAACGCTCCACGGCTGCCTCTAGTTGTGGTGGTTAGTCAGGGTACTGGAATCTCATAGTTTCCAACTGCTCTGGTGTATTTCCTTTTTGCCTGCTCTCCTCAGCTACCAAATCATAACAGCGCTCTCTTTGCTTGAGACGTCAGATTAAGTGGATGGCCATATCTTGGTAGGTTTGCAGTTGTGCCATACTACTTCCATTTTTGGATGATGTTCAAAGCTTGGACTATTTTTTTATAACCTAACCCTGCTTTACTCTTCTACGCAACTTTATCCCTGACCTGTCTGGTGTGTTCCTTCGTTTTCATGATGCTGTTTGATTCCGAATGTTCTCACATAAACCTCTGAGGCCTTCACAGAACAGCTGTAGTTATACTGAGAATAAATTGCACACAGGTGGACACAATCTTCTAATGATTTGACTCCTGGAGGAAATTGGTCACTCAGGATTTTATTTAGGGGTATCAGGCTAAAAGGGGCTGAATACAAATGCACATCACAATTTTCAGATTCATATTTTTTAAAATAATTAGAAAACCATGTATCATTTCCTTTACATTTTCCAAATAATTAATACTTACTGTTGGCATATAACATAAAATCCAACTAAAATTTATTTAAGTTTGTGGGTCTAACGTGAAAAAATGTGGAAAATTTCACGGGGTATGATTACTGTTTCAAGGAACTGTACACATTTTTCAGAGAAGCCAATCACCTCTCCTGATGTGTCTGTGTTAGTAAATACTAATGTTTGCCATAAAATACCAATTCCGGCGTTCTTAGAACTCTGCATTGTGCCGATCCTCTGTTATTCCTCTTGGATAGGTATAAAAAAATGTACTATTGGGTGTTACCATTCCCCTTGTGAGTAGAGTTCCGCTCTGACACACACCTTGAATACAAGGGGAATATTGAGGCTGGCGTCCTATGGTGCCGCAGCAACAGCTACGCTCGACTGTGTTTACCAGTCAGTGCAAGAATTTGCCGCAACACTGTGGAGTTCCCTGCAATCTGGTGTGCTCATTCGCTACTGCAGGTGGGCGATATGTGATTGCATGTCTATCCCCATTTTGTCAATTTGTTCATAGATTTCCAGGAGGAATAACAGAGGAATGATACACTTTGGGGTTTTAAAAAAACATGCTCAAGGATTAAGAATAATATAATGGGCAATGCAGTTTAGTTCAGAGACACGATGGATAGATGAAGAAAGATTCTCCAGTGTTTATGTGCGACTTTATAGAATGCTGACACCTGGGGCTGAATGGTGGTGGTCGTAGGTTATACGGGAAAGAAACTGCTGACAGGTTCCCTTTAAATGACTCCTATGTGCGCTATGACTCTGCTGTCATCATCACCACTATTTTATTATTAGACCATAATCCACCAAAGACAAAGCAAATGAAGATTTATCTCCCTGTTCCTTCTAGTCTTCTTTATTGGACTGACTGGTTTCTATAGGTGGAAGGGTAAAGCTCGCTCTGCAATACATGGATGCTCATCGCCTTACTTCCATTAGTCCCTTTCATGGATCCTCTCCCTAATTTCCTAGTTTTGTTGCTATTTGCAGTCACCTCAGTTGCTCTCCCCTACACCTACAGAGGTAATCGGCCTTGCCTATAGTTTATATTTTGAAAAATATAAAAAAAAATTTGCTATTGTTTTGTTATTTTTCATACATCTTATTGCTTAACTATCCTATTTAGTTTTTTTTTTTCATGTTTATGGTTTGAGAAAAGGAGAGATCTGAAAGTGTGTATAGGTGTCTGGCCGAGGAGTTTCTCCCTTTATCTGCAAGTTTCCGCATGGAGTTTCTCTGCCCGCTCATTACTCTTTAGGGAAAAACGTAATTTAGATGTGCCCCCATTTGAGCCATTGACTTCAGTTAGGCAAACTGAGTCCACAAAATGTCATTGGTCTCCGTCCTTCTGGCCTCCTTTTCGGCTGTGTCCATTTTTTTGTCCTGGAAAAAAAAAGTATTATTCTTTAGAGACTCTTTCTGGACGCTCCCGGAAAAGAGGTCAAAAGGAGCCCAAAGTTTTTTATTTTGAACTCCGTTTGCCTCACAGAAGTTAATGACTCTGTTGGGGGCACATGTGAACCATGTTTTTTGGGGGATTCAAATGGAAGTTGTCGACTGCATCATGAACGGGTAGAGAAACGCTAAGTGTACCCGTCGTTAATACTAGGGATAACGCAGGCGGTAATGCGCCATCCAAAAAATTCTGCCTCCCGTAATTACTCTGCCTTCATAAGTGGAAGAGATTTAATGTTGGCTAGGCTGTCTAATGTGTATGGGTGCCCCCGATAAGAATCCGGCATGTTTGATTTTGTTCCTGGCAAGACAAGCCGCTGCCAGAGGAGTCTGGCAGCATCTCTCTCATAGAGAATACAGGCGAGCGCTCTTATGTATGAGAGCCAGGATCGATAGCTGTCAAACAATTGGCCAAACCATCATTCGGTTCACGGCTACCTGTTGTGTACACGGCCCCATAGGTAGTAGTCTGTAAGATGGCACCTAACTAATGCCTGCCTGCATGCTTTGTTGGCAGGCAGGTGAACAGCTGTACAGTAGCCCTTCTTGGATTGGGGGCACTTGGCAGTTGCCCAGATTTCAACCCCCTAACATCACCATAGATATAATTCAGACAGATTTTAGAAAGAAGTCATGATCCCTAGAATGCTCCCTTATGAAAAGTCATAAGTGAAAGTGCCGGTACATATGATGCTGTAGGATGCTCTCCAATGAATGGTCAGGAAATCGGATACTCTCATATTGATGGTTCTGAATAGTAACATCAGAACGTTTGTGCTTTTGTTGGTTCTATTTATGGGATTGTATAGAAGACAGATTAAATGGCCGGTAATGTAGTAATAATAAGTCTGTTTTATTTTTAAGGGAGATCTGGATGACCGGTCACTAAAACAGTACAGGGCGTCCAGCCCAAGCTCCACTGGTTCCATTGGCTATGGACGATACACCCCGACATCCCACTCACCCCAGCACTACAGCCGGACAGGTAAATAGTCACATTACGTCTCCATTACCATAACATCCACACAGTAAAAGTGCTAATAGTGGAGAAAACACACCTGCCCACTGGAACAGAGGAAATAATACAAGATAATTCAACATACTAGTATAAATGGATATTCTAGTGGTGATCTGCACTCCGTGTATGAATCCAGCTCATAGGTTTGGGGTATGCAAAGGATGGTGGTCGTGTAAAATCCTTGCCCTACCTTGTGCTGGATTATGTCTCCACACACTCAGCATTCCCGGAGGTAAGGGTGCAGTCTGTTCATTCTCTGCATTCAGGGTGGGAAAGACGCGTTTTGACTCTTAAGCCACCTCTGATATAATGAATGTAGAAATGAGGGAGGAGTCAAGTGCAGGTCAGCCCCGCCCATGAGGAACACAGTGATCTTGTAAAAACCTTATTGAGCTCCTCTTATAGTAGAGATTTGATGACAAATTTGGTCTATTAAACTTCTTTGAACCTTCTTAATAAAATTTCATAAATAGGCGCTGTTTTTATTGTCCATGCACTGCCACAAAGCCAAAATAGGGACAGACTGGCTAAAATCCACAGTGCTGCTGCTAGCATTTTAATGATCTTGGTGCACTATTTTATTAAACTCCATTAATGTGAAAGGTTTCCATGAACCTTAATATTTTACATATTTTTTAGCTGAAAATCTCTTTATTATATTATCCTTTATTTTCACTTTAGGTTTGTTTTATTGTTTTCTAGTCTCGATCTTCTTTATTATATGTTTGCTTTGTAACTCTGATGAAATATTTAAATTTCCCGGTTGTAAAGACTCGTAGGTGCCGACATTTTCAATAACATAAGGCATTTTCAAAACGGACATTGGATTTACAAAGTACTTTAAGCAACGTGCCTTAAGTGCCTCCTCGGATGTGACGTCCTCAAACACCTTTTTTGTGTGAGTGAACTGTAGAGTCCTCTGCACCAGGTAGAAGTCTGCCCCCTGGTGTATGCTTGCGGTACTTTGTACTTGTTGCAGTACCACTCTCAACCTGTGGACAGGTGTGGCACTGTTGTAAGGAAAAATCAGTCTTGTTTTTCTACTACTACTGGTCAACTCTATAAAATGTTTTCTGACCTTTATGTAAATGATGTTTCTACCATCCAGGTAGTAATTTCTCGTCATTGCAAAATCTGATTGCTCTTTATATCTTACTTCCTTTAACATAATGTGGTCCAAAAAATCAAGAACCACCGCTGTTTTCTTTACAGCAGTACTGTAAGGAAATCACCTATAAATTGTCTTGTCAGCAAATTAAGTAAAACACCTGATACCTGGGGTCACTATGGATTGTGACACTGGTTGTGCAACAGTCTGGTGAGACAAGTGGTGACCCAGTGCAACATGTCTAAAAGTCGTCATCATGCGATATTTGGCTGTGAAAAAAAACACACAGCCAAATTCCATCTAGGTTGCTTACAAGGTCGTGTGCAACTTGCTTGCAAATGTTTTATGCAAGGGCCGCAGCTCGGCCGAGGGAAGGCAACCTGCTGCATTGACAGTCACCGTACATGTTTCATCACCACGCAAGTTGCCGTGTACACCGACCTAAAGTGTGAGTGACAGGAGTGTGCCTTCTACCATTTCTGGGTTCCAGACCAGGAAACAGCCGTCAGATGACTGCAGCTCCTTTCTAAAATTTTGCAATTTTTGACGACTGCCTTTTGGTAAATATTTACCAACCGTCTGTCGTTTCATAGCCTGTTTACACGGGCATGCGGCTTATTCCGTGCGCATATGGTCCTTTTGTTCTTGGAAGCGCAAATCCCTTTTATACATGACAATGATCTGCCGGGACCAATGATCTTTTGTGCAGTTCAAAAGATCGTTTCACCCGACGAACAAGCGTCTTGCTCATTCGTCAGGTGATGTGCAGCCTGTTTAGCCCGTACAGTTATCATGAGACAAGCGTTTCTAGAATGCTTGATCCCCATATTCGTTCAATGTAAATCGTAGATATCAGTGTTGGAACACAAAGTCTTAAAGGGAATCTGTCAGCAGGTTTTTTGCTGTGTAATCTGACAACAGCATGATGTATTGACAGAAACCCTGATTCCAGTGATGTATCACTTAGTTTACTGGGTGCAGCAGTTATGATAGAATCACGGATTTCTCTGCTGTAGATCTAGCAGAGCTTTGAATGCTGAGCCCTATATAACCCCGCCCCACACAACTAATTGGCAGCTTTCTGTGTACAGTCATGGCCAAAAGTTTTGAGAATGACACAAATATTAATTTTTACAAAGTCTACTGCTTCACTTTTTCTAATGGCAATTTGCATATACTCCAGAATGTTATAAAGAGTGATCAGCTTAACAGCAATTACTTGCAAAGTCAATATTTGGCTAGAAAATGAACTTTATCCCCCAAAACACATTTCAACATCATTGCAGCCCTGCCTTAAAAGGACCAGCTAACCTCTTTTCAATGATTGCTCCATTAACACGGGTGTGGGTGTTGATGAGGACATGGCTGGAGATCAATCTGTCATGATTAAGTAAGATTGACACCACTGGACACTTTAAAAGGAGGCTGGTGCTTGGCATCATTGTTTCTCTTCTGTTAACCATGGTTATCTCTAAAGAAACACGTGCAGTCATCATTGCAATGCACAAAAATGGCCTAACAGGGAAGAGTATCGCAGCTAGAAAGATTGCACCTCAGTCAACAATCTATCGCATCATCAAGAACTTCAAGGAGAGAGGTTTCATTGTTGCCAAAAAGGCTCCAGGGCGCCCAAGAAAGACCAGCAAGCGCCAGGACCGTCTCTTAAAAGTGTTTCAGCTGCAGGATCGGGCTACCAGCAGTGCAGAGCTTGCTCAGGAATGGCAGCAGGCAGGTGTGAGTGCATCTGCACGCACTGTGAGGCGGAGACTCTTGGAGCAAGGCCTGGTCTCAAGTAGGGCAGCAAAGAAGCCACTTCTTTCCAGAAAAAACATCATGGACAGACTGATATTCTGCAAAAGGTACAGGCAGTGGACTGCTGAGGACTGGGGTAAAGTTATTTTCTCTGATGAATCCCCTTTTCGATTGTTTGGGACATCAGGAAAACGCCTCATTTGGAGAAGACAAGGTGAGCGCTACCACCAGTCTTGTCTCATGCCAACTGTTAAGCATCCTGAAACCATTCATGTGTGGGGTTGCTTCTCAGCCAAGGGAATCGGCTCTCTCACAGTCTTGCCTAAAAACACAGCCATGAATAAAGAATGGTACCAGAATGTCCTCCAAGAGCAACTTCTCCCAACCCTCCAAGAGCAGTTTGGCGATCAACAATGCCTTTTCCAGCATGATGGAGCACCTTGCCATAAAGCAAAGGTGATAACTAAATGGCTCAGGGAACAAAACATAGAGATTTTGGGTCCATGGCCTGGAAACTCCCCAGATCTTAATCCCATTGAGAACTTGTGGTCAATCATCAAGAGACGGGTGGACAAACAAAAACCTAAAAATTCTGACAAAATGAAAGCATTGATTGTGCAAGAATGGACTGCTATCAGTCAGGATTTGGTCCAGAAGTTGATTGAGAGCATGCCAGGGAGAATTGCAGAGGTCCTGAAGAAGAAGGGTCAACACTGCAAATATTGACTTGCTGCATTAACTCATTCTAACTGTCAATATAAGCTTTTGTTACTCATATGTTTGCAATTATTATATTTCTGTCTGTGATAAAAACATCTGTCAAACACACATAAAAACCAGAGGGCAGCAGATCATGTGAAAATATTATATTTGTGCATTCTCAAAACTTTTGGCCATGACTGTACACTGAATATTGACAAAAAGCTGCTAACCAGTGATGAGGGTTTAGTTGGACCAGGAAGCACGTGACGCCTAGTCCTCTAGTGATGATCTCTTCTGGTAAAACACTGATTGTATTGAAACAGCAAAACACAGCCCAGTATGTGACACATCGCTGGAATCAGGATCTTTTACACCTACATCATGCTGCTCTTAGTTTACATAGCCAACGCCTGCTGACGGATTCCCTTGAAGTGAAAAATAGTTGATCCACCAAGGACAGATATATTGGACTTACAGGACTGGGTACTAAACTGCATTAGAGCAGTGGCCACCAATAGCAGGAAACCTTTGCCTACTAGGACCGGGACGCTATACTGAATGCTGAAGACAGAGGACTAAGTTATAAAAAAAAAACAAAATGGGATTTTTGCCAAACCTGATCACCAGACACCAGCTAATTTATCTATGAGTGTCACGGATAATTTTATTTTACCCCATGGTCCAAAATTGTTTCACCCTCGGATCAGTTTAGGACATGGTGGCCTCATGATTACATTCAGTCGCCCTAGTGATGTCCTATAATAATATGGTATAATTATATAGATGCTGTAGGATGAGATTCTTCCATGAAGTAGAAAGCGAGCAGTGAGGGTCCACATGGTGGCTGAGTGTCTCCTGACATACATTGTTGCTTGGTCCTTGAATGAGAAAACCATCAACCAATTCCTTTCCGAGAATGGGATTTTAAGCTGAGTAGATACCTCCGCATGAACTCATGCAACGAGAAAGCTGCAAAACATTTGCTTCTATTATTTTCAATGCTTTGCAATGTATCTTTGCTGTCGATTCTGCATGAGTTCCACCGTGGGACTAAACCATTCTATTAATTTCCTTTTTTGTTGCCTTATCAGCTGGTACTGAGCCTTTCGGTACCAGTAGCTGCATCTCCCTGTCCCAACATACAAGCCCTACATCTACATTCAGGCATCATTACATCCCGTTCTTCAAAGGTAAGGACAGGAATGCCATTGTGATGTGATTCCTGTGGGTAATGGACATTGTTTGGGGCAGGTTGTTTTGTTTTTGTGGATGCATGAGAAGGGAATTTTGTTTTCTTGTCTCCATCTTTTTTTTACTATTCTGTCTTATATGTTAATTATATCCATAAAATAACTCCTGTTCCATCTATATCCACATTTCATGTGTCAAGAAAATCTGTGCCATTGTCACTAATCACTAAACCCTGAAAGGTTCCATGAGGTTTTTTTTTATTAAGAACTTAAGAGAAATAAAAAGTCTTCCATAAAAAAAAAAACATGGCTGCCTTCTTTTGAAAATGGCTCCACTGTTTTCCGTGGGTTGTACCTTGTAGTGCAGCTCAAGTCATTCAAGTGAAGTGGACTGAGCTGCGCTACCAGATAAAACCCATGGAAAAGAGTGGCGCGGTTTGTGAAAGAAAGGTTTTTTAACTCCTTAATGCCCAGGTTTGCTTAGACCAAGGTTGGCTTAGACCAAGGTTAGCTTAGACCATGGTTGGCTTAGACCATGGTTGGCTTAGACCAAGGTTGGTATTTTAGACCATGGTTGGCTTAGACCATTGTTTGCTTAGACCAAGGTTGGCTTAGACCAATGTTGGCTTAGACCAAGGTTGGTTTAGACCATGGTTGGCTTAGACCATGGTTGGCTTAAACCAAGGTTGGTTTAGACTAAGGTTGGTTTAGACCAAGGTTGGCTTAGACCCAGGTTGGCTTAGACCATGGTTGGTTTAGACCATGATTGGCTTAGCCCAAGGTTGGCTTAGACCAAGGTTGGTTTAGACCATGGTTGGCTTAGAACATGGTTGGCTTAGACCAAGGTTAGCTTAGACCAAGGTTGGCTTAGACCAAGGTTGGCTTATTTCACCATGTTCCTTCAAAGAATGATTAAATGTCATGGTAAGGCTGTATATAGGGTAAAGGGTGGTGGAAGAAATAGTAAAAGTCTACCCTTTTTATCTCTGGTGCACACTTGCGTCCTTCTCAAGGACGGCCTGTCACTTGGTGTCTCCTTTTTCTATGTCTTGTAACACCCGTGAGACTCTAATGAGAAATGAGAATACAACTCACGGTGAGCGTGAATTGGGCCAAATTGGACCACAGAGGCCACCATTACTACTTCCGCCTATTGCTTAGTATATAGCTAGGGTCACGCCATTGTATTTTCCCTCATCTGAATGAATCGGGCTGATTATGCTAATCAGAGTTTGATCATAGTGTCATCTGATTCTCTCGAAAAAAAAAAAAAAGCTCCATCTTCTCCATTCTGTGAGTCTGTGAAATTCGGATTGCACTCAGATGTCATCTCAGTGCAGTCCATTTCTTTTCCACGGACTCAGTTACTTGCATGGCTGAGCGCTATCCAAATATTGGATGCAAATTGAGCATGCTGCGATTTTTTTCCTCTGTCCGGGGATAAGATTGGACATGTGCACGGCACCATAGAATACATTGGTCCGGGTGTGATCCGATGTTTTGTTGGATAGCGCTTGGACCGAAAATACGCTCATCTGCACCTAGCCTATGTGTGATGATTGCTCAGTAGTTCACTTGCTTGTAGGATAGTAGAAGATATAGAATAATAGAAAACAGCAGCATTCCTTCTGGGTTTGTGCTCATAGAGAGCAGCCGATCTGGGCAATCAGAGCTTCATCACAAATCATAAGGACTCATACTCATCTGTGTTAAAAACAGACGGGTTCAATACAATAAAAAATCGTATTGCACTCTGACTAATGTTATTCAATGATTCAGGGCTCATCTGCGATTTTTTTTTTCTCAGCTCAGATCGGACTGAAAGAAAAAAAATCACAGCATGCTGCAAGTGGCCGCGTATATCGGATGAGACTTGCCAATGCAAGTGTTATGAATGTGCTAGCGATAGTTTCTGAGCAGAGGCTCCCTCTGGTGGTTGCAGACAGTACTGAACCTTTCAGCGAGGAATGGCAATCTGGGATCATGGACTGGTCTGATATAAGGGAGGTTCCCTCCCATGATGGTTGCTGGTGATCAATTGTTCTTGTCTCAATTGTGGTTCCAGGTTCATTTGGAAGTTTGCTGAGTCTTGCCTGCATCTTCTGCTATCAGATAAGATATTTTCTGCTTTTATTTTTGTGCTTGCTTTTTGCATTGTTCCCTGCACTTCTGTGGAGGTCAGCCAGGTCCCCTCCGGGGGCTTGTGCTCCTCTCTGTTTATCTGGAGCCACTGTTATTTGTTCATTTTCTTTTTCCTGTTTTTTCAGTGGATGCGGCTTAGTTTTGTTACACCAGAGATCTGATTAGGTGGTAGAGATCGTGTGATCTCAGGTGTTTTTGCAATCAGAAGAGTTGGTATTTTTTAGGGGTTTTTTTTGGATTGCAGTGAGTATCCTTTCCTGTACTTTTCTGTCTAGACAGATTGGGCCCCAGCGTTTGCTCATTCTATTTTCTGTCTGTGTCCTTGCCTCTTCTTGTCTAGCCGCCATTACATGTTTGGGGGCTTCCTATTTTCTCTGGGGATCTGCTCCAGGGCAGATAGCTTTCATCTTTCTGCCTTTAGGTGTAGTTATCTCTCAGGCTGTGACGAGGCGTCTAGGATCAACGTAGGAACGCTCCACGGCTACCTCTAGTTGTGTTGTTAGTTCAGGTTACTGCAATCCAATAGGTTCCAGCCTCTCTAGTGTATTGCCGTTTTTGCTTATTCTCCTCAGCAACCAAAACATAACAGCAAGTCAAAGGGTGCGAGAAAAAGGTTACATGACACATGGACCATACGTGTGCCGTGCAATTTTTTTTTTTGTACCCATCTCGTAGGAAACCTGACTGGTTCTTAGCCTTGCTCTTCCCACTTGCCCTAGTGCGGTAATAGGGTTGGGGTTGATGTCAGCTGTTTTATGGCTGCTCACATCAAGGCCAGGGGTTATTAATGGAAAGGCATCTATAAGACGCCCCCGTTACTAACCCCATAGTCATATTGTAAAAAATACACAAAAGTCCTTCAATTGAAAGAAAGACATAAGCTCCCTTATTTTAAATAAACACTCCCCATTCCTCTTTTTCCAATTTATTACTGTAAAATAAAAAATAGTAAATCACCATATTCCTCACCTCTACTCCAAGAATCCCTATGTGATGCTGTCCCACAAAGAAATCCAGCTCTGCTACATCTGGTTGGTTTGTTGAGCGCTGGCATGATGCAACCACTCAGCAAACCAACCAGAACACACTGAGACATGAGAGTGATGACGCTCCTGCAGTGTGTAGCGCTGACGTGGGAAAGGTCACCTGAGTTCATAGCTGATGAACCCACGTCACTGACATCACTCACTGCATGTGAACGTGACGTCATTAAGGTTACCACCAGTGACATGCATCTGCATTCTCTCGCTGAGCTCAGTGTCATCTGGCTGTCTTGCTGAGCGGTCACGTTACTGATGTCACCGCTCAGCAATGCAGCCAGATTTCTCAGAGTTGGTGTTCGTCTTGGGAGATCATCATTATGGAATAGCGGCAGGTAGGTGAGGATTACTTTGAATTTTTTTCTTTTACTTTAATAAATGGGAAAAAGAGGGGATTTGTCTGGGAATGTTTTGTTCAATTAAAGGACTTTTTTCTTTGTGCGTCTTAATTAATTTTCATTACGGGATTAGTAATGGTGCTGTCTAATAGACACCTCTCCATTACTAACCCCTGAACTAGATGTCAGCAGGCATTATAAAGTTGGCATCAACACCAAGACTATTAACCAGCTTGCCAACGCACCAGGGCAAACTGGAAGAGCAGAGGCTAAGCTCCAGGAATGGCGCATACAGTGGATACTCCGTTTCTGGAGGGCTGAGGGTTGGTGTTATTAGTCTGGAAGAGGCCAATATGCATAGCCAAGATATGTTATCATCTGTTTGACAGCGTGGGAATCACAGTGTTGTGACCGGCACTGACGTCAGTAAGATTACCACCCAACAGAGCCAGTGTTACCTGCGCTGTCACACAGATGACAGCATGGGAACCGCCGGTTGTTCAGACCCCCCATTCATTTGAATGGTGTTCGGGTTCGGTATCGAGTTCGGGTACTCTTCTAGTACCCGAACTAAACTTTTTGTATAAAATTTGGCCGAACCTGACGGATCCGAACATCCATCCATACTCAGGGTGTCTAAAAGTAATTGTGATTCTCTTTCTGATGTGGGAAGAAAGTCAGATTTCAAAGTCAAACATTACTGGAGTTTGTGTTCTAGACAGCATAATTTAAATAGCATAGTTTAATTTTTCTGCTCCTGGGATTTGGACTCAGAATTAATGCCTTACCATTAAGCTATAGGTTCAATAATTATTTGATTAGATATTTAGGTAGTAATATATAATAAGCAAACAATAAGTTAGGTGTCAGAGTCAAACTGGGATGTCAGAGCCACATGTCAAACTCAGTTGTCAAAGTCAGATGTCAAAATCAGATTCAGGTGTCAAAGTCACCTATCAGAGTCAGATGTCAAAGTCACATATCAGTCAGTTCTCAAAGACGCATATCAGAGTCAGATGTCAAAGTCAATATCAGAGTCAGTTGTCAAACTCAGATGTCAAAGTCACATATCAGTCAGTTCAGATGTCAAAGTCACATATTAAAGTCAGATGTCCAAGTCAGTTTTCAGACAGGGTATTTAACCTCAAACTGACATTATTCTGATGTTTGACTTTGATATCTGATCAGGTCCTAAAATGGGACACTGTACCCATTGGCTGCAGTCCTGAAACCTATGTAGGTCCTCATAACTTATAAGCATACTTGCCAAATAGTCTGTGAGAGAAACGGAGGAGCCCCACCGATTAAACACACCCATTTTTGCCCATGTGTCCATACTGTGAGGGATCGGATTTGGTGTAGGTGCTGGTTCACACACGGGATTCAGTTTGTTGACTCAAAACAGACAGACTGATTATTAAAAGTTCATAAACTGTTAGGGTTAACAAAAATAAATAGCCTCTTCCAGGTGCAAAAAGGTATAATAGAGCAAAAATGTAAAACAACCAGTCTATGTAACACACGGGCTTAGCCATTTAAATGTCAGTCCCTTTCTCTCAGGCTCCAGAAGGGTCAGAGTAGCATATGCAAGGCCTCTTCACCACAGAGACCCAGTGAGACAGCACCAGCTGCCTTAAATCAGACAATACAAGACCTCGACTGGAGGGAAGAGACCAGCCGAAACCCCCCCCCCCCCCCCAAAGCTCTTTCAGCTGCTGTAAAACCATGACCCATAATCTGGGCCCATTAAACACCTCTCAGCACTGTGTGCTGGAGCCTGCTTCTCAGGGTCCCATGTCACCGAGGCTTCGCACCTCTGGGACACATACCTCCCATCCACCACCTGTCCAGCTGCCACCTTACAATACTTATATATACTGTAATACATATATCTGATTTCGAGGTGTATTAATAAAGGTGTATTTTTTATTTCAGTCACTTGCCTGCATATCTTTTTCTATTTGTGTTCTGTGTCGATGGTGCATTATGCAGTTTCACATGGGTTCAATATTTAAGTGTGTTTTGCTCATTCTGTCCTTGATGACCTAAGTGGTTTGTGAATTAAGTGGGAGTTAAAAATCTGGAGTTGGCGCAGCTGAATGTGAATCTGTGGACTGGTTTTGTTTCTTTTTGTACTATTTAAGGTTGTTTTGTTTTATGCTATTTGTGTTAAGACTACTGGCACAATTTAACCCCTTATTTTTCCTGTGTGTTGTGTACTTACTGTAATTAGGAGGAGTAAATTGCTCTCAGTTTCTTAAATTAAACCATTAGACTCAGTGTGAGCTTGCTTAGGCTGGGATTATTAACCTAAGTGATTTGTGAACGGGAGTTGATGGCAGGAGTTGAAAAAAGGAGTTCAACACCTAGAAATGCATATATGTTCCCTACCTTTCTACCTTTTATTATTTTTTATTGTTGTTTTTTTGTTTGATTGAATAATGGGTAGCAGGATTGGGGATTTCCTCTAGTGCAAAGTCTTCAACATGGACAAGTGGGGAAAAAAAGGATTTAGTCAGCCTCCAATTGTGCAAATTCTCCCACTTAAAAACATGACAGAGGCTTGTAATTGACATCATAGGTAGACCACAACTATGAGAGTCAAAATGAGAAAACAAGTCCAGAAAATCACCTTGTCTGATTTGGCAAGATTAATTTTGCAATGTGTATATATGTAGATATGTTCCAAGTGAATATGCATAAATTTAATGTTAACAAGGCCCTGGGCCCAGATGGGCTGCATCCAAGAATTCTTACGGTACTCAGCTCAGTTATTGTTGTTCCCCGGGACATAATTTTTAGAGACTGTCTAGCGACGGGCACTTTGCCGAGCGACTGGCACGAAGCGAATGCAATGTCTTAAAGAGCTCCAAGACTTTCCCAGCTAATTATAGACCAGTAAGCTTACCATCCACTGTGACAAAACACGTGTGAGGGGATTTTTAGGAAATTATATACAGGAGAATGTGATAGAAAATACCATTATAAGTGATAACCAGCACGGTTTTACTAAGGACAGACGTCAAGCCAATCTGGTAAGTCTTTATGAAGAGGTGAGTTGAAACCTGAACGGAGGGGTAGCTGTGGATATCGTGATTTTGGACTTTGCAAAGGCATCTGACATCGTCCCACATAGGCGCCTGATTGGTAAATTAAGGTCCATGGGCTTTGAAAGTGAGTTTTGTAATTGGATTGAAAACTGGCTCAAAGAGTGACCTCACTCATAGAGTGGTGGCGAATGACTGCTACTCTGAATGGACTGCGGTTATAAGTGGTGGCTCCAAGGTTCAGTGCTGATTTATTAATCATTTAGAGGATGGGATTATTAGTGTTTCTATTTTTCCAGATGACACAAAGTAGTACAGTCTATGGAAGATGTTCATGAGTTACAAGCTGACTTGGAGAAATTGAGTGTTTGGACATCTACTTGGCCGACGAAGTTCAGTGTTGATAAATGTAAACGTATGCATCTGGGTACTAATAATAAGAACGTAATTTGTTCTAGAGGGAGTAAAACTAGGAGAGTCACTTGTAGAGAAGGATCTGGATGTACTTGTAGATCACAGATTAAACAACCACTTGCAATGTCAATCAGCAGCTTCTAAAGCAGCCAGGATATTGTCATGTATTACAAGAGGCATGGACTGGCAGGACACTTGTAGCGTGGCAGGGGGCGGCAGCAGTGGGCAAGGTACTCATCTTGCACGCCCCATCATGCTACACAAAAATGGGAATCATGGCTGGGTGTCTGGACTTCAGCTGTGATCGTGCTTCGCCCTTGCTGACAGTATGATGTCGTTGTATTCGGCCGACTAGGATCAAATGTTGCAGAGTTCAATGAGAGAGGCCATAATTCATAAATAAACATATTTTTACTGAACAATAACTTTTGAGGAACCTTGTACAGCAGATAGTAGACATCCATCTTCATGGACATTTCTGTTACGACGTGGATCATTATCACACACTTCTTCCTCCTTTTCCTGGAGTCACTCTCGCTTTCCACTTCACTTAGCTCCTCTGCCTCAACACAGCCCCGCACACTATTCCGGGAGCCTCCTCATCCCCAATAACGGCACTAAAGTCTAGCAAAGAAGAGTCCTACACTTCCACCCATGGTTTCACGCTCTTCTCCCCTTAAGGGAGTTTTCTATGCCAATATGGCTGCTACTTAAATTACTGCTCTATTGATGTCTCTGACCCACCACACTGGGCATTTCCTTTTCATCTCGCTTATCCTTCCATCTCCGTCCCATTACCCGACTGAATGACAACTCTATACCATCCAGCTAGGCTTCTTGCCCCAGGTCCCGATACTTCTTCCCTCTCTTTCACTCTGGACCGACTCCGGTCTGTGACTCACTTTTCTGTAAGATCTTACTATCCGCTCGGTCATCTCTCTTGCACTAGGGCACCCACTGCATGTGGTTCTGCTTCTCAGTCAGACGTGAGGTCTGCTAATGCTACATGCTCGTCCCTATCTAACATTCTACCTGGAAACTCTCGGCTGTGCCCTCACTTATCTCCTTCCCCCTGGGCTAGTCCTACTTTTAACTCCAACTATTGTTGTCAACTACCTGTGCTGGGCAGAACACAACTCCATCACCAACAATATGAATTATTACACATTTCGAATACCATAATGCATTACATTATTTTACATATCTTCAAAGGGGACGATAGTGCCACTTCATATGTTTGTAGTTCAGTTTTAGTCACCAGTTCATAGAAAGGATGTCCTGAAGATATAAAAAGTACAAACAAGAGCCACAAAACTGATCAGGGGCATGGAGGATCTTGTTTATATGGAAAGATTAAAATAATTAGGTTGCATTTATTTAGTCTTGAGAAGTGTTTTAGGAGGGACAAGATTAACTCATACAAGTACATAAATGGCCCAAAGCAAAAAAATAAGGTAAAAAGTTATTGTATGTAAACCTCTTAAAAAAACAAAAGCAGCATTTCCTCCATCTGGAGAAGAAAAGGTTCAATCTCCAGAGGAGACAAGGGTTTCAAATAGTACTTGTATGTTTTTTTTAGAAGAAAATAATGTAAATACCTATGTAAATATGTAAAATTATTGTTCTGAATATTGATCCAGTTGATCAACACTCGGGATCAGGAGGGAAAAATTTGCTCTTTTGGCGTAGACTAGATTATGGATTTAGGATGTACCTAATCCCCGTTCCCATCCCTCGGTTGAATTTGATGGACATGCGTCTTTCTTCAACCGCACTACTAACTGTACAACTGTGTAACTACATGTTTTAAAATTTCATAAAGTTAGAATTTTGTTCTTGTTTGATCACTTGTTCCATAACCAAAAGAAATAGTCTTTCGTCTGGCGAGTTTGTGTTTGTCTTAAGTTTCCATCCATTCTGTGTCATGAAGAGAGGATCACAATGATTTGTCCAATTCCCAAACTTTGGTTTTATTTACTCTCTTTGCTTTTCCCATTGGAGGCAGTGAAAGTGGGAGGAGCACTCCAAGCTTATCCATGTGCTCAGACACCAAATCTACGTCTTCTTCTTATCAACAGGCGCCTAGACATTTCCATGTCCCAGGTAGGCCCATGCTCAGGTTTACTCTGTGACCACTAACCAGAAATTCCAAATTGTACACGGAACTTGAAGAAAATTACCACTGTATAGTGTCATATTTCAAAAGTTTTGGTCAGTGGGGGTCCAGGTTCTAAGACTACCCCTTTTAGAGTCACCAGAACAAAGAGACAGATGCCCTCGCCTATTGGATGTTCCCCTTCCACTTTGACCAACTTTGTTAATACTGAGTAAAGTGCTGTATGGGATTTTGACCCTGTACATAGATCAAATTTGCTTCACTTCACCCTTGAAGGTTCAGGTTTGTAAGCTGAGCACTTCTGCTCCTTCGTTCCAGCGATCCATGGGAGTCTTAATACCTGGACCCGACTATTCAAATGTTTGAAATTTCACTAACAAGTTAGAAATTTTGTAAATTGATAGGTAAACTTAAATATTACTGATACAAAAATTATTCCTTTTCATTTTTTTGTGTTTTTTTTTATTATTATCTTATGGTTATTATTTACGTTGTTTTATTCTATTTAACTTAGCAATCGGAAAAAATAATAATAAAGTCATTTATTTTTTTATTTCTTGCTCAGTATGACCCCCGTCTAGTTTTGTAAAGCTATTATCAAAAATATCTGTCTATTTAGGTCCCAAAAATATTTTTGGGAGAATTTTACAATTTTGGAGAATACTATTCAATGTATGTTCTAACACTTTTACCATGAAAGGGGTTGTTCCATCTAGGACATTCATGTCAAATCAACAGGAACCTAAGATTAATGTGGTCCCAGCAGATATGCCATTACAAAATGATTGGTTGAGATCTGACCTTTCGGACCCCCAAATGGGCCATATCACTGGTGTAGACATTTTCTCTCCCGGTCACTCGACTGTACAGGGAGATGTAGTCAGCCCCATGCACTTTTATGGGGTCTCACCGCAGTTCCGTTTACAGCCCGGCGGCTGGGACACGTAAAGAAACTGCAAAGAACTATAGTTATTACTACCTCCTGAATTTTCAGGACTGGTGGGGATCCCAGAGGCTGCACCTCCACCATTCATGAAGTGGAAGCATATCCTGGTGATGTCCCATCATATAAATTGATAACATATCTCATTAAGCCATTGATATTTGATAATAGCTTTTCTTTAAAGATATTTTTATTTCCTTTTGCTCTCTTGACTTTCATGCTTGCTTCATGTACTAACAAATTCCTAAACTGAATCCCTCTCTCTCGTAAAGCGGGGGTAGCCATTTTGCAATGGTAAAGACACTGCAGCTTATCGGTTCACTGGTAAGCAGCAATGACGTGAAAGAGCAAATGACTGAGCCATGTCATTGATTAGTAGTGAAATATTAAGTTATATTCTTGTTTATATTCTTCGGGACCACAAAATGACTTCTGGCGCCCTGCGTACTAGATAGGTCTACGTTAAAGGGAACTCCATCTAAAGTCAGCAGAGCTCCTGGTCAGCACTTCCATCAGTTCCCCAAATGTAAGCAGCAGCTGCTGGGCCTTAGTGACTTTGAAAGATAAGGGGCTACTTCGTGCAGGACCAACCTCTGTAGTTTTTGGACCCAAAGGACCATGAAAACTGTCCATTTTTTCTGGTGCCATGCGAACACCAACGCTTCCTAGTGCCCTATGCAAGAGCTGAGCAAAAAGATTTGTGCTGCCTGGTCCGGTCCCTGAGGCCAGTCTTCACTTCTACAGCAATCTTTGGCCCTGTATCCTGTGCACAGATACCACTTACTAGACCCTGCATCATCATGATGTCATGGAGCCTAGTAAATGGTAGAAGTAGACACCAGAGATGCCCAGGATGCTGAATGCTGAAGTGAAGACTACCCTGCACCATTTGTCTATGAAGACCAAAGAGGTCACCGGACCTTTGAAACACAAATCTGTCTGCTCAGCTCTACCCCTGACTCTTAACATGAGGAACCGATAATGGTCTTTTTTCTTACGTTTCCACATGAGAGGTCAGAAGATGGCTTTAGATGAATTCCCCCATTAATACAAAATGTAGCATATGACTGATGTCATGCTTTCTTTTGTTATGTTAAATTGGTTGTTCAGGATCTTCAGGAAAGGGTCTTTTTCCAATGTTGTCTATGAAGTCTTGCAGCTTATCTCTATTGAAGTGAATACAGCAGGTCTGCAGTACCAGATACAGCCAGTGGACAGGAGTGGTGCTGTTTTTTGGGGGGAAAAAGGCAGACCCTTTTTTGTTATTCTGGACAGTCCCGTTAAAGATATATTATTTGCAGGCTGTTTCTTCTCATCCCTTTATTCTTTCCTTTTCTCTTCTGTAGACACTGGAGTTAAAGATAACATCTATAGGAAACCCCCTATCTACAAACAGCATGGTACAGTTTTGCTTTCTGCTTGCTGCTACTTTTTGTCTTTTGCATGATCCTATTTAATCATTTATTAATCAGTCATCACCATTCATCAGTGCATCCTAGATTTCTAATGGCTGGAACATTGGCGTAACTTAAGGTACTGCCACACTACTCGATCCCGCTAGCGATCTCGTTAGCGTCGCATACTAATGAGATCGCTAGCGGGATCGTTTTAATATCGCTAGTGTGGGACCACACATAGCGATATAGCTAACGGCGCTATCGCCGTTAGCGATCTTCTTAGCGATTTAGCGGTACAAAAGTACCGCTAAATCGCTAAGAAAAGGTGCCACACAGCGATTACATACTCACCCAGCGGGAGCGCCGCGGGAGCGCCGACGAGAAAAAAGGGTCCGGATCGTTTCCAGCGACGAGCGAGATCCCAGCAGGAAGCTCGTCGCCGGAAGCTGCCGCACACAGCAACATCGCTAACGGGATCGCTAAATAGTGACGTTTTTTAGCGATCCCGTTAGCGATATTGTTTAGTGTGGCATACCCTTTAGAGTCAGATGAGCCATAGTGCAAAGTTGGGACCTGGGCCCCCCTCCTCCATGTTGGTCAGATGTATGGACTTTTGCAGCCTTCTAGATCCTACAAAGACCTACGTGTTCACCCTTCCAAGTATTAATGTCCCCATCCTGGTATAATGTTCCTCATCCTGGGCCCCTTAATGGTATAATGTCCTCATACTGGCCCCTTACTGTAATAAAGTCCCTCATCCTGGCTCCTTCCTGTAACAATGTCCCCCTACTTGATATATTGCCCTACATCCTATAACAATGTCCACCTTCCTGACCCCCGTCCTGGAATAATATCCATCATTCCTCCTTCCTATAACAATGTCCCCCTTCCTGGTATAATGACCCCCCATGCTGGTATAATGACCCCCATTCTCGGCCACTTCCTATTATAATGTCCGTTCTTCCACTCTTTTCCACCACATTAAAAACAATAAAAGATTCTTCTTACCTTCCTCCGTTCCCTCGACGTGCAGTGTCCTTTTTAAAACCTGCAGTTGACTTTGAAATCTCAGCTATGGGAGAACGTGACGTCACTGCCATATGCCGCTCGTTACGGGCATGTGTCGTCAGACACACATCCAGCTGAAATCGGCTGTAGTTTTGGCAGGCCCCTCTCCTGACCCTCTGTGACCGCTATCGTTCCAACCCCTGAATTTTTGTCATACCATTGCAAGGTTATTGGTAACATTGAACTAGTCATAAGAAATATCTTTTGTATTACAATCAATATATTAGAAATAAGCAAATCTGCTAGAGTTGGGCAGATTCGCTCTCTTGGGGCAGGCAGGATCGATTCACAGTGAGTAAATTTTGTGCAAATTGAATCTGCCAGAAAGGTGTAAAAAAATAATCTAGCATATTCACCTCCCTTCGGTCCTCCCCTCACCTGTCCCACCACCGCAGCTTCCTGCCTGGACCTTGGCTCACTTCTTTTCATTCTTCTTCTTGGTCCAGTGTCTTCTGGTGCGGCTGCTCACTAGACCACAATGGTCAGCGGCAGCACTGAAAGACCCAAGCCGAGAAGCAGACCTAAGAGGAGCGAGCAGAGGAACAGGCGAAAACTGAGGCGGTGGGAAAGGTAGGTCCGATGGGAGGTGAGTATATACTTTTATCCCCTTCCTGATCCCCAGAATCCCACAAAATCACTACCATTTTGCTTGATTTGCATGAATTAAATCCCCCAAAATTTTGATTTGTTAGAATCTAAATTTTTGGGCAAAGTTGAGGTATAACTGATTCTTTTACAGTCGATTCTCTCATCTGTACAATGTATTAATTAAATATATGACATATGGTCATCAAAGAGGGGGGACTCCACTCTGGACCACCTCTGTCAGTCAGTCAAGCTGGATTGCTCCTTGGCCAAATCAAGCTTCACTGTATGCTGGGGAGAGGGAAGCTATAGCGGTCAGCAAAATTACTGTGGGCAAAAATCTAATATGTCTGCATGTCTGGAAATTGCTCTGGCCCTTTGGGCGTGAAATACTGATTTTATTATGCCTGACGTTACATAACATTTTAACAACCCAAGTTTTTTTTCCTTTACAAACCTATTTCTGCGTTGTTTGTTTGGCTGTGTTTGTGTTCGCTAATAAAATGCTGTCTGATTGTCAATCAGTGCAGAAATCTAGATAATTTCAAGGGGGTTCACTTACTTTCTCTGGCTACTGCAGACAGATCATAAAAGGATGAGTGTTCAGAAACTAGAAAATATCGCTGCTCTGCTGGTCGGATTGTGTCCTGTAATGCAAAATGTCTTCCACAACGCCTCTGTGGTACTAATGTTGGATAGTTCTTCTTTTTTATGTTCAGTTTTAATATTTGCGTTTTTTTTTGCTCAGCAAAAAGACTCAGTGTGAACACATCCTATACTTGTTTTTTGCCATTTAAAAATGTCCGTTTATGAAACAGGAGGAGTCATTTTTTTTTGCATCTGTTAGTTGTTTCCTGAGTGTTTTTGCGTTGTTAGCCATCAGCGTTTTTTGGGGTGGTTTTTAGCGTTGTTTTCTGCAGTTTTTGGACGTTATGTCCCTTTTTTTCAAACGGGTTCATGAGCTCCATTACACAGTGAGTAAAACACTAACATTTTTGCAGTGAAAATGCAGAAAAAAATAATTCAATGCATCTTTCTCGCCTTCCCAATAAGCGAAAAAATGCCTGAAGAATGTGCGTTAGTTTTTTAACCCCTTTCCGACGTTGGCCGTAATAGTATGCGCACGTCGGAATCCCTCCCTTTGATGTGTGCTCTGGCGCTGAGCCCACATCTTTCTTGGCACATGTCAGCTTTTTTGAACAGCTAACATGTGCCTCTAACAGCCGCGGATGGAATCGCGATCCACCCGTGGCTGTTAACCTGTTAAACACCGCTGTCAATCTCTGACAGAGGCATTTAACTCGCGGTTCCGGTAAGAGCGCTGGAAATCCTGCCCATCGGTGACCCTGTCACGTGATCGCGAGTCACCAATGGGTTGGCATGACAACCAGAGGTCTACAGCAGACCTCTATGGTTGTCATAGCTGGATTTCTATGAGCGCCGCCCGGAAGTCAGCGCTCATAGGAAGTGAGCATTTCTGCTACATACAGGCGATCTGATCATCACCTGTATGTCACTAGAAGAGCAGTCGCACTCATGCGGGAATGCAAAAAGTGAAATATTTATTTACAATAGTCACCACACTAAAGTATCGCCGCTTTAAGAATCACCCGGTCTATCAATACAAAAAAAGAATTAACCTGATCGCTAAACAGCGTAACGAGAAAAAAGTCAAACCGCCAGAATTGCGTTTTTTGGTCACTGCTACATTGCAATAAAATGCAATAACTGGCAATGAAAAGATCGTATCTTCCCCAGAATGGTATCAATAAAAAAATTTGCTCAGCGCGCAAAAAATAAACCTTCACCCAGCCCCAGACCACGAAAATGGCGATTTTTTTTTTTTAGCCGAAGTTTGGATTTTTTTTTTACAACTTAAGTAATAAAAGAACCCATACATATTTGGTGTCTATGAACTCATAATGACCTGGAGAATCATAATGGCAGGTCAGTTTTAGCATTTAGCCAACATGGTAAAAAAAAAAAAAAAAAAAAAACCTATGTGGAATTGCACTTTTTTTGCAATTTCACCTCAGCTGGCATTTTTTTCCTGTTTTCCAGTACACTATATGTTAAAACCAATGGTGTCGTTCAAAAGTACAGCTTGTCTCGCAAAAAAAAAAGCCCTCACATGGCCATTTTGACCAAAAAATAAAAAAGTTATGCCTCTGGGAAGAAGGGGAGCAAAAAACAAAAGCGAAAATACCTCCGGTCATGAAGGGGTGAATGCACCTCTCCAGCCTTTTTTTAATTCCGTCCCTGGAGTGGCATTGATAACGCATGTTCCCTGCCCTAGTAATATACTTACCAGCCACCATGTTAATATGTTCATTCTTTATACTGTTTTCATTTTTTTGTTTTCCACACAGATTATGATGGAAAAAGATGCTGTGTGAACATATCCTAGGGCTATGTTCACACAGTTTTTTTTGTTGGGGGGGGGGATTTTAGAACAGATCTACTTAAAAATATGTGCCAAAAAAAAACACTGAGGGATCAAACGTAACATTTTAAGGTAAAAAATTGAACAAGTTGCCATCGTGATATTTTTATAAATTATTCCAATTAATTTCAATAGGAAAACGCACCAATTGTGCCTGTGAAAAAAAGCAACAGACCAAACCTTGAGGTGTTTCTCCTTGAAAGGTTACTATGTTAAGACGGATTTTTTTATGTTGATTTTTACTGGCAAAATATCCACGATTAGGTTATGTACACACAATGTCTTTTTCATGCAGATTCTGCCTGGAATCCATTTTAAACAGCACTGTGTGGTATCCCATAAAATGAACATAATACACCGCAATGTCAAAGCGACGTTACTGTGCACATGTTCCATCTTATGTCAAAAATGTAACATCTTTAGGGTTTGGAAACCCTAAAGCGGTTAGAAGTGACATGTTCATTCTTCCTACTGGAATCAGCTGCTATCTATTCTTATCACAAAAGATGAAAAGACTCCAGCAGCAGAATGACCGCAAAAATGACCGCAAGACCGCCAATAAAACTGTTTCATGAAAACATCCACCTGAAGCAGCTTCACCAGCGAAACCTCGGTGTCTGCATCGGCGTCTAAAAGAAATGTGTGCACATAGCCTAGACAAAGAGTAAAGGCCCAATTCGTCAAGGTGATTACGCCAAAAGTTACAGTGGGGTACCAGAACCTGAATTTCCACAGGTCCTAATCACGATCATTATTAGAAAAACAATATTAGTAATCTTGTAATTTTCTCACTGGCCACTGAGGCTTTTCTATACTCGCACTTCCTGTCCTTTCAGGAAGATTTCAAGAGACTTCTTATCAGCACAGACAGGATTACAGTGACAGATGACATCTGTATACACAGCTGATAACAAAACCGCTCCTCCTTTCTGCACAATGACCTTTGCACACGCTCATTATACACTTACAATACAGAAGATAGGGTCGGGGTCTGACTATTTTGGCTATGTGCTGTTATTGTGCTATTGGCCACCCCACCTCCTCTGTGAGCTTCACCCACTTTGCGAGTCGTTGTCGAAGATGGCCATGAACGGTGCAGAAAACGCCAAATAGTGTGAGTTGCCCAAGAAATTGGCTACATTTCAAGCAGTTTTACACCATAAAAATGCCATAAAATGGTTGATGAATCGGCCCCTCTGTGTGAACATGAACTTAACACCTCTCGTAATGCTGTTTTTTCTCACTATCACCGTCCATGAATCTTAAACCCCACAGATAAAATGCGCCAATGATATTCAGCTCTGCAGGGAAATTTTCAGATGTTTATGGAGAAAAATGAAACCGTTCTTCTTTCCAGAAGACACAGATGCTGATCAGTGTGGGTGCTTGCCAGTAATAAAGCTGCTTCTAGTTATCCGTACGTGTACAACAGGCAGATACTCGTGAATCATCGCCCGCCTAATGGAGAAAAGTGTGGGAAGTAAGGTCTGACTAATGTACTGTGCTCCAGATTCACCTATGTCATTGTGTATGGCCGTCTTCCAGTGCATGGTGGGCTCATATAACCCTCAATGGTTTCTCTAAATGACGGACGATCTTAAAGGGGTTGTCCCATATACAACATTTATCACCCGTCCTGAGAATGGGGGCCCAACGTCCCCTCTGTGAATGGTGCAGTAGTCACCACCTGTTGACAGTCGTGATCGCACATGCTCGCTACTCCATTTTCTTGCTGGACTTTGGGACATCTTGTCTTGTGTTCAGAAACGTTGGGTCCCAAAATCTTACATTTGTCACCTCTCTTCTATCTATAGGATTGGTGGTCATACATCCTTATGAGTCCAACACATACCATCCCTATGCTGGACTATGTCTGACAGTCTGGTTGCTAGGAATACACTGCCTAACAACGGCAACCTTTCAGTCAGTCAGAACGTCCCTAGCAACCATTTTGTCGCTTATTAGGACTGATTTTATGCTCAAGTCAAAATGAGTCATGGCTGTTCTCTACTGCTATTACTCTACTGTTATCAAGACCATTAAATCAGTAGATGATATCAAACTGAGGAGATTTGTCAAAACACGGCCATGTAGAACAGTTGCCTATCACAACCAATCACATCACAGCTTACATTTTTCAAAAGAGCTTATGAGAAATGAAAGCTGGAAGCTGATTGGTTGCTTAGGGCAACTGCTCCATGTTGCTCTTGCACTAGTTTTAGATCTCCCATTATGTCTGACACTAAACCATCTACTAAACCATGAAATAATATCTAGCAATCCAGCACCGTCCTTCATGTTTCCTGTTTTACATACAATACATATGATGTGGCTTTCCATACATCACAAACACTTCACCCACATAGCGTCTACCGTCTGTTGTAGCTACCACTCTGCAAAGATTCCTATGGAAAAAGACAGTTCCCCAATAGAAGTAACAGTTTATCCTGAAAGGAAATGTGTCACCACACAATGACCCAATGTTTAAATCAGTCTTTTATGATATTTTATGTAGGGGTTAATGTTACAAACAAAATCTATTATACATTGCTGTGCGGAAATGAGCTTCTTTAATTTTCCATATCACTAGCAATATACAGCTGGTGAAATAAGTATTGACCAGGTCACCAATTTTCTAAGTAAATATATTTCTAAAGATGCTATTCACATAAAATTCTCAACAGATGTTGTCAACAACCCATCCACGCTTGCTGAAATTTATTTGACGGCTCCTGTAGGGAGAAACTAGTCGCAGGCGTTGCTCAGGTGTGATTTTGACCCATTCTTTCACTTATACACTCTTCATGTCCTGAAGGTCCGTTTGCTCCTTCTATGAACTATGAGCTTTAGTTCCTTCGATAAATTTTCAATTACATTCAGGTCAGGTGATTAGCTGGACTATTGTAGCATCTTTATTTTCTTTCTCTGAAACTACGGTAATTGAGAGTTTCCTTGGCTGTGTGTTGGGGATAATTGTCTTTCTGAAATGTTCCCATTGTTTCATCTTCATCATCCTGGTATATGACAGCAGATTTTTTTCAAGAATGTCTCGGTACATTTGTCTATTCATCTTTCCTTCAAATATTCAAATATATGAAGTTTGCCAGTGCCGTATGTTGAAAGAAAGCCCCACACCATGATGTTCCCACCTTCAAACTTCACTGTTGGTATGGTGTTTTCGGGATGATGTGCAGTGCCTTTTGGCCTCCAGAACGGGTGTGTATTATGCATTAAAAGAGTTCAATTTTGGTGTCATCTGACCAGACTATAGTCTCCCAATATTTCACAGGCTTATCTAAATGTTAATGAGCAACCTTTAAATGCGCTGGAACATGCTTTTTGTCCAGTAATGGATTCTTTCGTGGTGAGCGTGCACACAGGCCATGGAGGTTGAGTGCATTACTTATAGTTTTCTTTGAAACATTTGTACCTGCTGATTCCAGGTCTTTCTGTAGCTTTCCACAGGTGGTCCTTTGCTCTCGAACAACTCTTCTGATAATTCTTTTTACTCCTGTCTGAAATGTTTCAGGGAGCACCTAGCTGTGGCCGGTTTATGGTGAAATTATGTTCTTTCCAATTCCAGATTATGACCCCAACAGTGCTTACTGAAACCTTCAGTAGTTTGGAAATTCTTCTGTAACCAATGCCATCAGTATATTTTGCAACAATAAGGTTGTGAAGGTCTTGAGACAGCTCACTGGTTTTACCCATCATGAAATGTTTCTTGTGTGACACCTTGGTAATGAGACACCTTTTTATAGGCCATCATTTGAACCAGTTGATTTTATTTGTCACTTAGCGGCAGGATTACTTTCTAATTACTGATAGATTTCAGCTGGTGTCATGACTTTCCATGGCTTTTTTGCACCTCTTTGTTCATGTGTTCAATACTTTTATCCCTGTATCATTTCTGATTATTACATATAACTTAATTTGCTGACAGCTATGGTTTGATTTCTTTCCCTGTGTGAATTGGATGAGTTGTTACACACATCTGGTGAGAATTTCATGTCAATAGCACCTTTAGAATTATATTTACAGTACTTAGAAAATTGGTAATGTGTCCCATACTTATTTTACCCACTTTATAAAGAAGACATTTCAGTAGCATCATTATCATCACAGACATGATTACAATGAATCAATTTTATATCTATATACTGTAAGTAGCACAGGATCAACCATTGGATTGATAACACAGGAAATTGTCTTCACACAAAATTGTTTGCATATTGATGGGTAGAGTTGGCCAAAAAAATTCACAGGACCCTGGTCCAGTGACCATGTTAGTAGTCCGTGGCTGCTGGATCAGAACCCTGCAAAGCTCCTTCTACATGTGGAACCTCTTCTCATTTGTAGGCCCCATGAGGTCACTCATGCAGGCCTTATTAATCATAAGAATCCGCAGTGGATTACATGGGCAATAGGAGTTTTGCAGCCTTTGGTCTGGTGGTCACTGATCTTAGAAATCTTTTTCTCAACTCTAGCGATGTGGTTTGTTTTGTGTGTAATTTGTATGTGGGTTAGTTTCCTTTGTGTTTATTTCTGGTTTCTGTAGTGTATGGATGCGAGAGGTCCACCAGAGCAGTAGCTATTTTCACAAAGTGGTTCCCCAGTTTGGCACATAGAGGGATCCCAATCTATAACATCCTTACACCCTTGTAGGACATATAGACAGAAGACACCAATTAGAAACCTGTTACATCATTGTCCACCCTAAGGGTTAGGCCATATGAATCAGTCTCTATTTGGTTGGAGTGCATCTGGATTCCAATCTGACCTGTGATTTTACTACTTTTCAGAAAGTTTCCCTACTCAATTTTTACGTGGCTAAATCTGCTCACCTGCAAAATCCTCATATACACTATATTGACAAGCATTCATATGTCAGTTGCAGTTTACTAAAACTATGGCTGAAAAGCGACTTCAAAAATGGAGGCCTTTTCCTTATTCCTATATGAAGCTGCTTGTATAACATCACAATATGCTTGAAGACCCGTCTCACAGCCCTTGGGGGTCTAGCTCTTGAGATTTATTGAATAATAATTTTTCTCATTTTTTTCATTACAGCTTCCAGAAGATCCATGGGGGAAGAAATTAACATGGATCCAGATAGCGGAAAGGTAAAATTGGACCAGTTGTCATGTCAGGTTTAATTCAGGTCAGGGGCTGTGTCCGAATGTTACTAAGAGGTATAAGTTTTCACTAAAGCAAATAGTCCCATGGAAGGAGTCAGATCCTCAAGAAGTATGTTCTATAAATGTAAAAAATTGTGCAATTTATGGAAAAAAAATTCTTGTGACCACTTGTTATTGACATACAGGAAGCTTAGGGATACAAAAAGGAGCACTGAGCCTATAGACCCATGATTATTGCAGTACTCTTTTGAGATAACAAGTGATGGGCGAGCATATTCGTCACTCAGCGATACCAGTCCAAGCATCGGGGTGCTCAAGCACGCTCGTTACTTGGACACGTATCATGTGGTGCTCGAGAACATGCTTGACTCCCTGCCCTGCATGTTTTGCGGCTGTTTTTCAGCCACTAAATATGCGGAGATTGCCAGCTATAAATGATAGTGCCGTAGTCATGTTGGCTACTGGCATTAATATGATTGGCCAGCCACATCATGTCATTTAGTCTATATAAGGCCCGCTGATTTGATGCTCACCACACTGTACCCTGGAAGCTGAATAGGGAGAGTTGCTGGAGAACAGAAACTTTGCATTAGAGGCATCTAGGCAGAGTTTATATTGCCTTACAGACCTTGCTACTGAAACTTTTAGCAAAAAGTCATTTTCATGTAGTGTAGGGATAGCTGCTGGAGAAGGGATCTTAGTGCATTAGAGGCCTATAGGCAGGGTTTATAGTCTTACAGTTCTTGCTGCAAAAACCTAAAACCAAAATCCCTTATCAGGGCTACATATATTCTATTCTATTACATATTAATACTACTGTTAGCTGCACTTAGTGTAGGGAGAGTTGTTCGAGAATTGATAGTTTTGCATTAGTGGCATATAGGCAGGGGTTATTGCCATACAGTTCTTGCTGCTGCAACATAAAACCAAAAGTCCTTTTCAAGCCTACATCTATTTTATTTTCTATTAATACTTCCATTAGCTGCATTCAGTATAGGAAAAGCTTCTGGACGAGGCATAGTTTTTGATTAGAGGCATATAGGCACAGTTTATTGCTTTACTGTTCTTCTATAGATATACTGCTGCTGCAACATAACTGCTTTGCTATGGGACTCGTGCTGATGGAAGGTGGGGATGGCACACCAGAAAAATAGTGGTGGCTGGGGACCAAGTACCGCAGAACGGCCTCCGCTATGAGGTTGCGGAAAGCCTCAGTGTCAAGCAAGGAAAGAAGTAAGGATATGCAAGCATTTAGCACTCTGTACGTTCTTCCTCCATCTCCACCTGGTCCACATGCATATCTTCTTCTTTAATTGTGAGCAGCAAGTGTTTGAGTACACACAGAAGCGGTTATTATCATGGCATAATAACCGCTCACCATCTTGTTTCATTACTCAAAGTTTTGGAGAATCTCACAGATGTCAGACATCCATGTCCACTTGTCGGTTCTTATGTGCAGAGGCTGACCAGAATACTGACGGGCATGTTGTAGCTGGTATTCCACTATTGCTCTCTACTGCTCACAAAGCCTTGGACAGTACATGTGTAATGTGGAGTTCCAGTGCGTGGTCACATCGCTCACCAGTCGGTGAGCTGGCACTTGTAATCGCTGCTGCAGCACTACCAGACTGGCGGCAGCTGTAGCCAACTTGCAGAAATAAGCGCACATGCAATGGACCTTCACAAATAGCTTACGTAAATATGGGCAGGTTTTCATGACGCTCTGAACCACTAAGTTGAGCATAGTATCTGCGAGCTTGCCAAGCTTCAGAGCCTCTACCAGGTTACTGCCATTATCACACACGACAATGCCTGGTTGTAGGTTAAGCGGCGAGAGCTACATATCTGATCTGTTATACCAATCCACAACTCTGCCAGGATGTGCTGTTTGTCACCTGAACAAATTAGTTTCAGCAGAGCCTGTTGCAGCTTTACCTAGGCAGTTTTGCAGTGTTTCCAGCTTGCCATTGATATGGATGATGTGTTCCGAGATGACAATTCGGAGGTGGAGGAGGGTTGCAGGAACTGGTATAGGAGGTGGAGAAAACCCTGATGTAACTAGGGACAGCAATCCTCGTTGTCAGTAGCACGTGTGCCGTCCCAGGGTGCAACTCGGTCCTGGCCTCCACAAGGTTCATCCAGTGTGCCGTCAGGGAAATGTAGCGTACCTGGCCACAAGCACTTGTCCACGTGTCGGTCGTTAAGTGGACCTTTCCAGTAACTGCGTTGGTCAGGGCATGGTTGATGTTATGGGACACGTGCTGGTGTAAGGTGGGGATGGCACACTGGTAAAATAGTGGCGGCTGGGGATCGAGTACCGAAGGACGGCCGCTGCCATGAGGTTGCAGAAATCCTCAGTGTCCACAAGCCTAAACAGCAACATTTCCAGGGCAAGTAGTCTAAAAATGTGCCCGTTTAGTGTTTTGGTCTGTGAGTGGGTGGCCAGGCATTTTCTCTTGTGTTCCAAGGTCTGGAGTAGGGACAGCTAAACGCTGCACTGGGACAAGAAATTGGATGTGGTTACTGATGGTGCTTGCAAATGTGTTATTACAGGTATAGGGCAGGAGGTATCATGGACAGGGGATTGGCAAGCTTGAAGCTTAGGGTAAGAGGCAGTGGTGTTACTCGTAGACACTGATTGTGGGCCCAGGCATTCGGCCCTCCTAGTTGGGTACTTTGATGACGTGTTCCTGAGCTTGCTGGTGGTGGTTAGACTGGAATTGGTCAGGCTCCTGCTGATCTTGGTATGGCACAGGTTGCAAATGACCATTCTTTTATTGTCCGCACTTTCTTTTAAAAACCGCCAGACTGGCGAACACCTAACCCTTTGCTTGGGAACTTGACACGTGTGGGTGCTCTAGGGAACAGTTACCTACTTTCTCCCTCGGGCCACCCCATTGCCTCTTCCAACCTGTTGTGGTTCTGCAAATCCCTCCCCCTCTGCACTGCTGTTCTCACTCTGTATGGCATCTTTCCAGGTTGGGTCAGTGACTTCATTGTCCACCACTTTATCTTCCACTTCCACACTCTGTTCCTCCTGACTTGTTGATCTTACAACATCACTTGTTTCAACTGTGTCTCATCTTAATTTACCTCTTGAGACACTAATTGCTGTTCCTCACTATCTTCTTCTTCTGACCATGGCTGCTCAAATATCTGGTCATCACTACACACCATCTCCTCATGTCCCTCTTGAAATGTGCAGGGCGAGAGGCCAGAATCTATAAATGTAATTGTAAAGAGCTCCTCAGAGTGTCTGAGTGTGGAATCACTTGTCTCCTGGGACTCATCGTGGTTGGAGGAAGGAGGATCAGAGTGAGGATTGTGCGGTCCAGACTCTTAGCTAGTGAGGGAGGACCATGTAGAAGACAGGGTGGTGCTGGTAAACATACTGGAAGTTATCTGCCATCCAACCAACCACCTTTTTGCACTGTCCTGGCTTCAAGAGTGGTGGGACAAGAAGCTAGGTCTCGTGGATAAGCATATTTGTTGTTGCTCCAGCACCAGGCACAGTTTTACCTGGCCCAAGGCTTCAGCCTCTGGGTGCACCATCAACAGCATGTCCACTTCCTCGTCCCTTACCGCTCGCCTTGCACATTTTATATTAGATATATAATATGTGCCTGCAAAAATTCCGGTATTAATAGGGAAATGAAAATATGTAGCCATGTAAAGGACTTTTGAATTTAGGTGGCAGCAGCAGCAGTAGACCTTTCGAAGGACTGTAAGGCAATCAACCCTGCCTATATGCTTCTAACCCTAAACTATCCCTCCTAGATCAACTCTCCCTACACTGAATACAGGTAACAGTGGTATCACTGGCTGACACAGATAGAAAGCGGCCCATCTGCAAGAACAATATATGGGCCCTTTGCACCCCAAGAGCTCCTAAAAAATGCTTAATTGCACCTGTTTTGGAGGTAGAAATGGGCCCCCTTACCTCTTGAGTCCCTTTATACTCATTACTCGAATCGAGCCCATCCAAGCGTCTGACCAGCTCGATTTGAGTACCGAGCACTCGAGTATTTCAGTGCTCGCTCATCACTAATAATAACCTTATCTATACCTGATATCCTTAACAATAAGTACAAATACCCAAAATGATGCATTGGATGTTATCAGGGGTGCAGCAATTGACCGGTCCTTGTAATAGAGTGTAGGTCCACCACGACCACCTGCAGAATCAAATTTAAAATATTAATTGTTATTGGGGTTTTTTGGTCTCCAATATTACATTTTTGCCTTTTTTTACCACTTCCCTTTTTCCACAATGATCTGTAACTACATCTTACCAGTAATTAGAGATTAGTCACCTTGACCTCATTACCTCTATTCCTGCTACCCCATCAGTTAAAGCTACAGTACTGTGAAAGTTTTAGGCAGCTGTGGAAAAATGTTGCATAGTAAGAATGGTTTCAAAAATAGAAGTGGTAATTATTTATTTTAATAAATTTAACAAAATCAAAGTGAATAATCAAGAGAGAAATCTAAATCACATCAATATTCGGTGTGACTACTCTTTGCCTTCAAAGCAGCATCAAAGCATCATCTTTTTTAGGTAGACTTGTACACTATTTTTAAAAAAAAACTCATCAGGGAAATTGTCCCAAACATCTAACCACTAGTGATGAGCGAACATGCTCGGATAACGTGTTATGTGACTATGCTCGGGTGTTATCCAAGTATTTGGGGCGTGCTCGAATAATATGTTCGTGTCCCTGCGGATGCATATTTTGAGGCTGTTAGACAGCTGCAACACATGCGGGGATTTTCCTGTTGCAGCCGCAAAGACTCGAACATATTACTCTAACACACCCAATATACTCAGATAACACCCGAGCATGGTCAGATAACACGTTATCCGATCACGTTTGCTCCTCCCTACTAACCGCACATCTTCTGTGAATGTAGGTTGGTGCAAATCCTTCTGTCTCTTCAAGTATTTGCACAAGCGACATCCACACAAGATGGGGTGGTTAGTTGTCGAAGATGTTTGGAATAACCTCCCTGACGAGTTCCTTCAAAAACTGCTTGCAAGTCTACCCAGAAGAATTGATGCTGTTTAGAAGGCAGAGGGTGGTCACACCAATTATTGATTTGATTAAGATTTCTGTTTAGTTCATTTACTTTGAGACAGAAGGATTTGCTCAAACCTACACCTACAAAAGAGCTGTGGTTAGTTTTCCAAGATATTTGGAACCTAGAAGAATCGATTAGTTTTGAATCCAGAGAGTGGTCACACCAAATATTGATTTGATTAAGATTTCTGTTTAGTTCATTTACTTTGAGACAAAAGGATTTGCTCAAACCTACACCTACAAAAGATATGTGGTTAGTTTTCCAAGATATTTGGAACCTAGAAGAATCGATTTGTTGATGCCGTTTTGAACCCAGAGAGTGGTCACACCAAATATTGATTTGATTAAGATTTCTGTTTAGTTCATTTACTTTGAGACAGAAGGATTTGCGCAAGCCTACACCTACAAAAGATCTGTGGTTAGTTTTCAAAGATGTTTGGAACCTAGAAGAATCGATTCATTGATGCTGTTTTGAAGGCAAAGGGTGGTCACACCAATTATTGATTTGACTGAAGTTTCTCGTTTGATCGTTCACCTTACATTTTGTTAACTGCTCACAAATAAACCACTAACATTGCTATAGTATTTGTGAAATCATTCTTACTCTGCAACAGTTTTTCACACCTGCCTAAAACAATTTCACACCATTATATGTCTACATGAAATCATTCTAATTGACATGACTTATCCCCTTAGATTAAATCTAGTTGGCTGAATCTCAAAGGAGACATGGATGGCCAAAGTAACTCACCAGAGGCAGACACACGATCGCTTTGCCTAAGTTCTGGAACCTACAGAGATTTTTCCCAGAGGAATCCAGGGGAGCCATACTCTCGTAAGTTGTTTTGTATTTTTAGATGCATCAATAGCCATATTATCATGAGGTGGACATAAAGTTGTAGTGGATTTTTGCATCATGACATTATTTTTTTTCTTCATGCAAAAAAAGTGCGTATATTTTCTAGTATTACCATGCCTAACAACATGGTGCTGTTGAGATAAAGAATGCTTATACCCGATACAAAATACAGAGCACTTTAATTGAAGCAGCAGCGAACTATAAAGAGCCACCCAGAAAAGTCTTTTCTTACAGGACATAAAATATATAAATTGACATCCTACATTTGTATGGCTTATATATGAAGATATAATTTATTTTCTCGTATTTTGATATATAGGATTACCTTACTCCAAGTCTGCATCCCTACCTGGATATGGTAAAAACGGCCTAAATCGAGTGAGTCAAAATGAACAATACTGTATATGTTCACACATTCATTCCAGGTTAGCTGTATAGAATCCATTTTACAACCATACTTTCTTTCCCATATTCACTATGACTGTATTGTCAGTATATATCATTTATCCGTATTTACAGGTGAAGAATCTTCATAGGATCCTTGATTTGGTACTATACATGCATTAGATCAGATCTGTCATCAGATATTACAATGCAAACTGAATACATTATTAGATGGATCTCGTAGACCTTATGAGGCTGGTGTACTTACTTTCAAAATCTATGGCAGAAAGTTTTCAGGTCTGATATTGAGAATAGCATCTTTTGAGTCAAGTAGAGCTAAATGACTTAGGGCTTTTTCTGCGTTCCTTCCCACTTTCGGTGGCAGCATGTCCAAACCCCCCTGCAAAACAGGATTAATACGTATGCGCCAGTGCGGCCATTGACTGTAATGGTGCCGACGGAGTCAACTGTGTACTCTGTGCATCATTGCTCTAAGATTCAAACAGTGGAGACTCTTTGAAGAGTTTTTTTCCCACCATCAACATTTACAGCATGTTGATTAGGTATGCCATAAACGACTTGAGGCGCTGTTATATTACATGATCGCTGATGTAAATGCCTGCTGACTGGCGGTCATTTAATAACCTGTTAAGACTGTGCACACAGAACAGTTGATAATAGATCGTTCTGTGCGCATAGCCTGTCATTATTCTCAGCAGCAGCTACCATAAATCTTTCTAAATATGTGTGTAGTGTAGTGCCAGTGCATTAAAAAACATACCGATCACTGCAGTCCCCGATTTCCAGCGCCACAATGGTCCTCTTCTGACTGATGTGACTACAATTCTGACTCGCCGGATCACACTGGGGTTTGTGTGTGAACCAGAAGTCACTCTTAAGGTACTGCCACACTTAGCGATCTCGTTAGCGATCTCGATAACGACGCAAGCTAATGAGATCGTTGGTGTGATCGCTTTTAGGTCGCTAGTAGCTGCCAAACAGGAGATCTCATAAACGACTCATCAGCGGTCAGCGATCTCTTTAACGACTTTGGCGGTCGTTAGGATCTGTCATTAGCATGTACTGAGCGCTTCTGATTCATAGGAATTTCCAGCATCGCTCCTGCTCTCTGCGTCCTGCTAGCCTGCTTTGCAACTTCTGCGATCCTCTCTGTGACGCAAAAGAGAACTTACAGATATTGCGATCCACTCCGTGACGCTAAACAACATATGCGTCACAAACGAGGTCGCTCGTCGTTCGCAAAAGGTGCCAAACACAGCGATATAGGCTCACCAGAGGGACGCCAACGATCAAAAAACGGTCCAGAACGCTAGTGAACGATCAGCGACATCACAGCAGGGGCCACATCGTTGCTACATGCCACACACAACGAGGTCGCTAACGAGATCGCTAAATAGTGACATTTTAGTGATCTCGTTAGCGATCTCGTTTGCGATCTCGCTTAGTGTGGCATATCCTTTAGTCTTTGTTCACACGTTGCTTTTTGCTGCAGTCAAAATCTGATCTCTTGGCAGTAAATAAGCTGCAGTCAAAGCCCAGGTTTTGCTGCCTTTTTTGCTACTTTTCTTGCTGCATTTTTGCTGCGCTTTTCAGGATCCCAAAGTTCAGCTTTGCTTCCACTTAGCAAGAATGAACAAAGCAAGATGTTAAAATAGTGACTATTCTGAACAAAAAAGCTGGATTCATGCATGAAATACAGCCATGAACTAAAGTCACATGAGTTCATGAAAAAATACACAATTGCAGATGTAAAACAGCAAGGGGGGGTAATTGGTTGGGCATTGTTTCCCCTTACATTGATAGGGCATTGAATTGGTCCCGGCATTGTTTCCCTTTTCATTGCTGACCTTAGTAGACATTGAATCAGTTGGCATTGTTATTTTTCACACATTGGTAGGGCATTGAATTGGTCGTGCATTAATTACTTTAAGGCTGGAGTCACATTTAACTCATAAAAATACGGTCCGTTTTCTACGGACGAGAATCGCAGAAATATTCCCTGAACTGTGATCCGTATGTCATCCGATTGCAATGCGAGGATGCGATTTTTCTCACATCTAAGCATCCGTGTGACATCCGTATGGCATCAG
>VIAB01000159.1:169490-191035 GCA_009801035.1 Oophaga pumilio
ATTGTTAACGTTGTTACTTATGAATTGTGTTTTGAAACTGTTATTTATATAGCGCCAGCATACGCTGGCGCTATATAAATAAAGATTATTATTATTCTGTAACAATAACCTTTGCTAAGCTATATAGACAAAGTGTTGCTTCAATATCTTATGTCCACACTTTAAACACTTATTTTCAAATTCCATCTCAAGTTCCGCTCAAATTCCATCTCAAGTTCCGCTGATGATATATGAAAAGTTTCCAGACAATAAGTACATTTTTTGTGGTCGGGGGGACTAGAACTCATTAAACTCCCAAAATGTAAATTAATAGTCAAAAGTCCCTCCTAGGAGTAAAGGCATCAAAAATATTATTTGCAAAGAGAAGTGGTCCAGCGTCAGGGAAGAATGGGAAGTACTGTGGCAGGTTGTCTCACCGCACACCATGGAACACAGTTCACGGCCTTGCCCTGACTTCTATGGACCAAATAGCAGTTGCGTCATATGCCTGTATTAAATGTACATCATTGCCTGTCTTTAGGAAGGATCTGTAATATACAACACAGGTGCCAGAACTGCTATTACAGGCGATAATGAAGAAACAGCAGTTGCATTACTATATAACTATCCGGATAATTTTCCCAGTTTTGGAAAGCTGATTACTTTAGGATTAATTAAACTTTTTTTTTTTAATTTAGCTATCCTTCGCTGGTTACAAAGTTAAGACTTCTTGTTAGTATACTTCATTGCCATATTTTCCCTCCTTCTTTTCCACATGCCATGCTGCAGTGTTGTTTCTTAAGGTCAATTCATAGTCCTTTAGAAGCTGGTTTTAATTGCTGCTAATCCAAGATCCATACTATGTGTTAAAAAAAATCAGTTTGGGAAATTACCCTGATTGTAAAGAAGCTTAGATAGGGGAATTACCCAATTAGCTAAGAGAACTGTACCCACTTTCACGTCAAATCTAGTATAGTAAAGAATGGGATGAAAATAACTTTTAATAATAAGTTTCAAATGTTCAAATATCAAAGAGCAAAGTGAATTGTATAAATATAACAGGAACAAGCAGCATAAATTGCTAGTAGTGATGAGTGAACATGCTCGGATAAGGTGTTATCTGAGCATGCTCGTGTGCTAACTGAGTGTCTTTGGCGTGCTCGAAAAATGTGTTCGAGACCCCGCGGCTGTGAGACAGCTGCAACACATGCAGCGATTGCCTAACAATAGTATAAATATAATAGATACCTAGCAATTCATACTGCTTGTTTCTATTATCCTCCTTACCCCAAAAGGTATACATATCAATCTCATCTAGGTACCAAAAGAGAGACAGTGTGAAAGGAATCTCTACTCAGACCATTGACAGAAGTAGATTTGTGGGCACATGGCCTTTTCTGATAAAATGGATGAGAACGTTCATTTTATTTACTGTTGACAGCTCTGTATCTTCACTTATGGTCTCCGATATAAAAATGATATAAGGTGTTTGTATGTTCAGAAATCGTAAGTAACCACCACAAACGCAATTTGAATATGATTCTATATAATCTTCTCTAATTGAGATTTGTGAAGCTATGTTAAAATCAGTCAGTATTACCCTACTGACTATTGCTTGGTGAAATTTAGCTGTATATCTGTGTTAAAGTGGCTATAGGTAGGACCACCACAGATGTGTTATATATTTATTACATGATCATAACTAATGAATGTGTTTTGACCTAAGTGATAGGAACCTGAACCTCTACAGTAATATGTGAAAGATTAATGTTGGCCCATACAGTTTGCGCCCTTCCTGGTGTCCTATTCTTTTGCATGTTTGTCACACAAGAAGTTTCAGATCACCAAACAAATTTAAATATTAGACAAAGATAACACAAAGTAACCACAAAATGCTGTTTTTAAATGAAGGTCTTTATTATTAATTGAAAAAGAAATCCAAACCTACAGGACCACGTGTGAAAAAGTGACTTCCCCCACCCTTACAACATAAAATAACTGTGGCTTATCATATCTTTGGGAAGCTGAGTTCAAATTTCCCTGCCACACCCAGGCCTGATTACTGCCACAACTGTTCTCAATCAAGAAATCACTTAAATAGGATCTGCCTGACCAAGTGAATTTGACCAAACAATCTTCAATAGCTAGAGATCATGCAGCGACACAAAGAAATTCTGGAACAAATGAGAAACAAAGTAATTGAGATCTATGAGTCTGGAAAAGGTTACAAAGCCATTTCTCAAGCTTTGGGACTCCAGCAAACCACAGTGAAAGCCATTATACACAATTGGCGAAAACATGGTGGTGAACCTTTCCAGGAGTGGCAGGCTGACCAAAATTATCCCAAGAGTGCAGCGATGACTCATACAAGAGGTCACAACAACATCCAAAGAACGGCAGGCCTCACTTGCCTCAGTTAAGGTTAAGTGTTCATAACTCCACCATAAGAAAGGACTGGGCAAAAATGGCCTACATGGCAGAGTTCTAAGACAAAACACTGCTGAGCAATAAGAACATAAAGGCTTGTCTCAATTTTGACAGAAGACATCTTGATGATTCCCCAAGACACATTTGGTAGAATACTCTGTGGACTGACGAGACAAAAGTTGAACTTTTTGGAAGGTCTATGTCCCATTACACCTGGCGTAGAATTAACACAGCATTTCAGAAAAGGAACATCATGCCAACAGTAAAATATAGTGGTGGTAGTGTGATGGTCTGGTGCTGGTTTGCTGCTTCAGGACCTGGAAGAGTTGCTGTGGTAAATGGAGCCATGCATTCTGCTGCCTACCAAAAAAATTTGAAGGAGAATGTCCAGCCATTTGTTCGTGAACTGAAGCTGAAGCGTACTTGGGTTATGCAACAGGACAATGATCCAAAACACTCAACCAAGTCCACCTCTGAGTGACTTTAAGACTTTGTAGTGGCCTAGTCAAATTCCTGACCTTAATTCGATTGAGATGTTGTGGCATGACCTTAAAAAGGCGGTTCATGCTTGGAAACCCTCCAGTGTGGCTGAAATACAATTCTGCAAAGATGAGTGGGACAAAATTCCTCCAGAGCGTTGTAAAATACTCCTTGCCAGTTATTGCAATTGCTTGATTGCTGTTGTTGCTGCTGAGAGTAGCTAAACCAGTAATTATGTTTAGGCGGCAATCACTTTTTCACACAGGACCCTGTAGGTTTGGATTTCTTTTTCCATTAATAATAAAGACCTTCATTTAAAAACTGTATTTTGCGTTTACTTGTGTTATCTTTGCCTAATATTTAAATTTGTTTGGTGATCTGAAACATTTAAGTGTGACAAACATGCAAAAGAATAGAAAATCAGGAAGGGGGACAGCACTTTTTCACACAACTGTATATTATTGTTCTAGATATGTGGTCTATTTCTCAGTTGAAAGCAACTTCTAAAAGAACATGAACTTATCATGTGAAACGGTTATTTTTTAATCCCATTTTTTGTTATACTTGAAAAGGAATTACCCTACTTTGATTGTTAGTACCGTAAATACAGTAGAATAAGGATCTGGGTTGAGCAGCAGTTGAAAGCAACTTCTAAAGGAATATGAACTGATCATGTGAAACATCACAGTAACATGATATATGGGAGAGAAGGTAGCAAAGTAAGGTAATGAAGGATAGTGCAAAAATTCAGAACTTTGCATTGCCTGGATGTAGATTTGTTGCCAATCGATTTGCAGAACCCGGTCCATCGGCCAACTCTGTAATCTGTGGCCACTGGACTGGAGCTCTCAAAGCTGCCTCCTACCTGCCGGCATCGCCAGCCCTTCTTTTAATTAGCCAGCTTACATTGTGCCAGGCCAGAGGCTGATCTCAAAGCTCCCATCCAGCGGCCACAGATTACTGATGTAGTTCAGACTGTCCTTACCAACCAGTCTCTATCAAGCTATTCATGACCCAGCACAAAGTCAGATTGGCACTACTTCACGGGACGACGAGGGTTTACAATCTTTCATTGCATTATTAATCAGATTTTTTACAACGCAATTGATCTGCAATTAATTTTGTCCATCATTTTCACCATTTATATGAATAACGCTAATAATTATTTTTTTTTGTCCACAGAGTACAAGGTAAGAGGTGTGAGTCCAGAGCAAAGATACACCACCCGTTCACCTCCCCCTCACAAGGTTACACTGTCTGGGTCTGTTTTCTGACCTTACCATTGTATGGGACAATATGGATACTAGTACAGACCCCATTTCTTGTCTCCTGACGGCCTGGATGACACATATCTGAGCTCTATATCATCCTTCTCTATCCTAGATCTATCCCTATGAAATGCTGATTGTAACAAACCAACTGCGGGTGAAGCTTCCCAAAGAGGTAGACCGGACCAGACTGGAGGTAAATCAGCTCCTTGTTATCATGTTTAAGACGTCGGTGACTCTTTAATTGTGTATAATGTAGGGCTAGCAGAGAAAATCCTTTTTTTCCAGCAACAGCGCCACTTTCATTCATGGGCACTGCCTGGTACTGCAACTTATCCACATTTACTTGTCTAATTGTGTAAATATCACTGTCGTAAGCACAGGTTGTGACCTGGTGAATGACTATAGTTATATAAGTTGTAAAGCTTGAATAATCAGACCCCTTCCATTGGTTCCTGCACTGGTGATTAGTAGATTCTTTGCTGGTCACATATGTAGTAAACCACAGTCCATCATTCAACTGACCTAGCAATCATGCAACTCCTGTACATGCCGAGTCCGCCAGATTAGGAGCTGCACTTTGCAGTGGCTTTCTTATAAGACTAACATTGGGGAGACCCTGCATGATGAAATATGTCTTAATCGGGTAGGTATAACACTTGTCGGCGCCCCTGCAAGGTTCTCCTTCCACCTCCATGCAGGGACGCCAGCACACTCAACGCCACGGCCACACTGTCACCTTCCCATTGCTCATCTCCCTTCTCCCTGCGCAGTGACTTCCGGCAGTGTGGATAGTGCGTGCGTACGCTCCCCTGCTCTTAAAGGGCTAGCATGAGCACCACTAATAGCTCAGAGACATCTTTTATAAAAAGCACCCTTTCCAATAGAGAGGTGCCTAAGCAATGTGGATTCATTAGTTAGTTTGAGTGAAACTAGTGAGTTGTTAGGTCCCCTGGTCCTTGTGTGACTAGGTCTTGAACCTGAACCCCTGGTCCTTGTGTGGCTATGTCCTGAACCTGAACCCCTGGTCCTTGTGTGGCTCTGTCCTGATCCTGAACTCCTGGTCCTTATGTGGATATATTCTGAACCCGAACCCCTGGGCCTTGTGTGGCTATGTTCTGAACCCGAACCCCTGGTCCTTGTGTGGCTATGTTCTGAACCTGAAGACCTGGTCCATGTGTGGCTAGGTCCTGGACACAAACCCCTGGTTCTTGTGTGGCTATGTTCTGAACCCGAACCCCTGGTCCATGTGTGGCTAGGTCCTGGACACAAACCCCTGGTCCTTGTGTGGCTATGTCCTGGACACAAATCCCTGGTCCTTGTGTGGCTATGTTCTGAACCCGTACCCCTGGTCCTTGTGTGGCTATATTCTGAACCCGTACCCCTGGTCCTTGTGTAGCTAGGTCCTGAACACGAACCCCTGGTCCTTGTGTGGCTAGGTCCTGAACACGAACCCCTGGTCCTTGTGTGGCTAGGTCCTGAACACGAACCCCTGGTCCTTTTGCGGCGAGTGCCTGAATGTGCTCCACCAGTCATTGCGTTACCAGTGCCTGAACCTCATCCCTTGGTCCATGTGTGGCCAGAGCATGAACCTCGTCCTCTGGTTCATGTGTAGCCATTGCCTGAACCTCGTCCCCTGGTCCATGTGTGGCCAGTTCCTTTATGTGTACACCGCATATACGGACTGCTAAAATCAGTCTCCGAATGCAGTCCTGTCTGTGATTCAGTGTCAGTATCTGTCCCAGTCTGAATGGAGCTCAAGTCTGTGTCGGTGAACCTGACCCTTGGGTCAGCAGCTGCAGTTATGGGGACTGCATAGGAGTGTTACCTGGTGGCTACCTGCCACTCAAGCCTGAATCCACCATCTGGATCTCCAGTGAACACCAGGTAGCCTCTTAGCTACGCCCCTAGGAAAGCGTGGCCCTATGACACAGTGGGTCCACGAGCCATGTGTGCCACCTGCGGGCGTGACAGCAGGAAATAAGAACTTGCTCTCAATCCTACCATGCACCACTCTGAATGGCCCTCAAATCTGTATATGGGGGCTGTAAGTGTATACAGTAGCACACACAATTATGGACACTATTTTTGTGTACACTGTTAGAGCACTTACAAATATTTCACCTTGGAGGACCTTTCCTGTCTGACATTATACAGACCCTGTGTAATGCTTTATCTTCCCTGTGGAGGCACTGTACTTTCCTACTTTTTTGTTTTCAGCTGATTCTCAACAGGGGAATGTCCAACACGGAAAACCCTTTTCAACTACATCTAGAACGTGTTAGTTTTTTTTATATTCCAGTCTATCAGCAGTAGAAATAAATACAGGATCATGTTTTATAAATTTTTCATATTCTATTTTTATCATCTTTTAATCCAATAACTGTCACATTAGAATTAAAATAAAAATTTGTCACTTTATTTTACTTTTATTGTACATATTTATTGGTTTCATACAAATGTAATTCACTCATAAATTGGTTAGCTTTAGTTCAACTGAAACATTTAATTATGCAAAAGTCTTTGCACCCTTGCAAAGTTACTCATTTGATTATTTATTATCTACAGTTGTGCTTAAAAGTTTGCATCCCCCTGCAAAATTTTAGCTTTCTTGGCCTTTTTTCAGAGAATATGAATGATGACACCAAAACTTTTTCTGCACTCATGGTTAGTGGTTGGGTGAAGCCATTTATTGTCAAACTACTGTGTTTTCTGTTTGTAAATCATAATGACAACCCAAAACATCCAAATGACCCCGATCAAAAGTTCACATACCCTGGTGATTTTTGGCCCGATAACATGCACAGAAGTTGACACAAATGGGTTTGATTGGCTACTAAAGGTAACATCCTCACCTATGACCTGTTTGCTTGTAAGCAGTGTGTGTGCATAAAAGCTGAGTGAGTTTCTGGGATCCAGACAGACTCTTGCATCTTTCATCCTGCCACTGACGTTTCTGGATTGTGAGTTATGGGGAAAGCAAAATAATTGTTAACAGATCTACAGGAAAAGGTAGTTGAACTGTTTAAAACAGGAAAGGGATACAAAAAGATATCCAAGGAATTGATAATGCCAGTCAGCAGCATTCAAACTGTGATTAAAAAATGGAAAATTAGGGGCTCTGTAAAAATAATACAATGGTCAGGTAGACCAACAAAAATTTCGTCCACAACTGCCAGGAAAATTTTCAGAATGCAAAGAAAAACCCGCAAATAACATCAGCTGAAATACTGGACTCTCTGAAAACTAGCGGTGTGGCTGTTTCAAGATGCACAATAAGGAAGCACTAGAAGAAAAATGGGCTGCATGGTCTGCACAAGTGCCACAAAATATCTCGCCTACAATACTCAAAACAGCACAGAGACAAGCCTCAAAACTTCTGGAACAACTATGTTTGCCTTTTTTGCTGTAAATACACTGAATGAGGTTTATATTGATGCCCACAAAGCCCTCAAAATCCTATTTTCTCCTTTATCCTTTCCATAACATCCCCAGCGTGTCATGCAGCTCCGGAAGATTTTGGACACCACTCACAAATCCTTGTTTATTCACATTGGTATTCTTTCCCTTAAACACTTGTTCTTCTCTGTGATTTTTGCTTTCACAGCATTATTTCTTTTTTTTTTTTAAACCAGAATTATACACAAAATAAAAAAAGACTCCTGCAAAGTATGGGGAATGTGAGGAAAGCTTGTACATCTGGAGTCCAGGAATGGATCTATCTCAGTATCTGATAACGGGTGGGGACTTGTTCTCAACAAACATGCACGTAGGTTAAAAACATGCCTTTAATCGGAACTTTTGTTGGGGGGACATTTGATTTGTTTTGGACAGATAAGAGACCCCTTGGCTCTTCTTCCTAGTAAGACGTCTTGCTACTTAACGATCCATCGCCTCACTGATGTTTATTCATCTCCTCGTGTTAGAGCAGGTGTAGCCTTGGCTTATGCCGTTCAGAAAAGATCAAAGACTCATGGAGTTCACAAAGGGATTAATATAACGACAGCAATATGTGATGGGAACGTTAATGCAGGGACATCATGGTGCTGAACACCTGAATCAATACAGAGTGCAAAGGAGGACTATCAAGGGATTAGTAAAGTGACCCTCAAAAGTTGGGACCTTCACCCTGCAATGTTTCTGATAATATCATACATCTGAGCAACCTCAGGCCACCATCTGTAAAATATTGTTGAATGGCGAGTGGGCATTTACTATAGAAGCAAACCATACTATCAGGGATTTGGAGCAGGGCCGGTTATAGCAGGTGGCAAACTAGGCATTTGCCTAGAGCACCTGTTCTTTAGGGTGACCTCAGAGGAGGCAACCTCAAAGAATTGCCTGAATATACCATTGATACTTTTACTGGCGTAGAGCTTTAAGGAAATGTGAAATGAACTCCTTCAGTGCCTTAGATCAATAGGGAATTTACCACCAGGGATATTGAAAGATAAGGAAAAGTATTAGAATGTGGCTGTTATTACTAATTAAAAGATCTGGGGGCTGGTAAAATGGGGACACTATTTCTGCTACTACAAAGAAGAAACCTGTGGCTAATACTAATAGGGGCCGGTCTTGGAACGGCCCACAGAGGAACAGGTGAATCCCCTCGTGGCCCCTGTGCAGGAGTAAGCCACTTACCCCCCAACATGAGTAGTGGTTGGCACAATACACTTTATCCTCTATATACAGACAATGGCAGTATATCATCATTCATACAAGAAACTACCCAGTGTATTAGTATGTAATGCGGGTCTGGATGCAACATGGCGGGAACAGTCAGGGATTGCTATAATTCTATTTATATACAGCCGTAATTTTAACAATTAGTGTTGGTAACTATGCAAATCAGCAGAAGAACCAGTAGAATGAGTAACCATAAGTTTAGAATAGCCAAGAAAGTCTTTCACTATTTCTTGTTAATGTTGTTTTCACAAAAGGTGGTGCGTGCAGTCATGGGAGTCACCACGTAAGTTCTCTCTGAAGCTCTGGCCCTAACGGGGGTCACCGGGTTTTCCCACTAGGCCGCAAGTCTTTCTGACGTAGTCTATCACAGCCCGTTGAGCCTCCCACACACCAGCCGGACCCCTCCCAACCTCTAATTCTAATCCCAGCCGACCCCGGTACTGTAGATGATAGCTGGAATTGACGGCCCTGTTCACCTATGCTGTCCCTCGACAATCACAGGCGTGCCTCTCTCATCACAGTCTCCTCGCGACTCTTCTTGGCTTGAACGTCTGTGGAAGTGTCTTTATGCTCGGGACCGAGAGGGCTACACCTCTTCTCTTGACAAGCGATGGCAGGCCTCAGAAGCTTGACCAGCGCAGGGTGCAAATCCTGGCTCTGACCAGTGTAAGCTGTACTTGAAGGTCTCCTGCGGGGAATCCAGACCTTGCCAGGCGGCAACCGGCACCTGGGTGGGGCAGACTTCCCACTGAGACCTGCCATGCGGTCTCAGCGGTGTCTTCTCGTGGTTTGGTAGTTTGGTAATGGGGCACTGTGACTGTTACTATTAATAGGGATCTGTGACTGACAATAATGAGGGTACCGTGGCTGTTGTTACCAGTAATGGACCTGTAACTGATACTAATGAGGACATTGTGACTGTTACGACTAAGAAGAGACCTTTGACTAATACTACTGGGGGCAGTATAGCTGTTATTGCTTAGAAGGGATTGAGACTGGTATTAATAGGGGCATGGGCTTTATAGGGACCTGTGACTGACACTAATATTGGCACTGTGACTGCTGTGACTAATAATGTGTCTGACACTAATGGGGGTTCTGTATATTGTATGACTAATAAGGGACCCGGGGTCGGTGCTAATGGGGGACACTATGGCCGTTACTAAGAATGGGCCTACTGCTGGTACTAATAGGGATACTATACCCTATACTCCTGTTACTAATAAGGGACCTGTGGTTGATACTAATGGGGGCATGTTGTTGTTATTACCAATAATGAACCTATGTCTGACACTTATTTGGCATTAGTGGAAGGGCCTGTGGATGACCCTAACGAGAGGCACACCAATTGAGGACACTGTAGGTGTTACTAATGGGGGACACCATCACCATCACTACTATGAACTGTTGGTATGCAAAGCCATAGTGATACTTTGGTGTTCTTCAAACCCCTGTGTGGTGCATCACACACCTCAGCTGCTGCAGAACCTCACTTTAGACACCTTACCAGTACCAACAGCAGGTATATTCATTTTACCTGAAGCACACCTATGTTTTCCTGTGATCCTTGGACGTGGCCCTATTGTGCCCCAGAAATGTTTGTGCGCCCGCTCTGAACTATACTTGGTTACTCGACTTGTAGCAGAAATGTAAAAGAGATATTTGGGGTCTTCCTGTCGACATCCTGAGAATTATAGCAATCAAAAAGGCGCATTTTAAGGGAAGATTGCAGGAGATCTTGAGTCGCGTGTCTGCTCCAGAATATGGCCAAGACTTTCCTCTGGCTCCGATCACTTTTAATCACCGCTCTTCAACTCTGAACCTTGCCATTTTCACAATGGCGATGTTACATTTACCTCAGCTCTAATTGCTTCACTGATTAGATCCCAGGATTCAGAATTGACCTAAACTGTCCTCATTTTGCAGGGATACAAGGAGAATTTGCCAAAGTTTTGTTTTAAAGGAAATAAAGACCATACGATGCGGTTACTTTTGCAAGTATGATCTCACCGCAGCAGCATTCCCCACATATTAATATGTTTTACATGTTGAGTGAGTTTTCCATACAGTACGTGCTCTGGCCTACATGGCCAGTAACGAGCTTCCTAATCCACACCTATATTCTCTGGACACAACATCCACAGCCGAGCCCTGAGTGAGGATCGGCACCATGCTGCGGAGCGACAGCGAATTCTGCCCTGCCCTTCCTCCAGACCCTGAGGGATTTTGATTTTAACCCTGCATTTGGGAACAGATCATGATACTGTAAAATTATTCTTGAAAAAAAAATTTTAAAATTTTTAATTTTATTTCCAGAAGGTTAGAAGATAAATATATGAAAAAAACCATAAAAGGGTGTGAAGATAAATTACTGGAGGATACATAATAATAAAAGCAAAGTAGAAATATTTACCATTACAATGGGCAGAGGCAACCCGTGGTGTCCCCCTTTATTGCACCCAAATAATGGCAATAGCACCCTCCGGAAAAAAGTGACAATCCTCGAAGATGTGCTCATTACAATTCTAACAACAGTGTCCTAGAAGTTACTTATTCTCTGAAGGTTGTACTTGCCTTTTGACCATGATGTTGTTGACCTTGGAGTTCTTTTCGGTAGATCGTCTATCTTGACTTGTTGGTGGGTCTTGAGGACTGGAGTCGGGGAACCCTGGTCTATCGATCCCTCTGGTCATCTTTAAAATACCTTTTCCTTTCAACCTTATCTCAGCATGTCCATCATCCCACTTTGGTTCCAAGGCCTGATTTCATGTCAGTTAAAGTTAATCATGCAAAAATAAACTTCGCCCTTAACTTTCACAACATCTTTGTGGACAATCGGTGGTAGAGCTACAGTAGTTGAGTGATTAAGATGACCAATTTGAGAGTCAACGTTCTTCTTCCAGGTGAGGCACCTAAAGCCTATGCAGATGTGTCTCCTGACTATCCCTTGTCCCAGACCTGCTCACTTTAGACCATTTTACCATGTAATGTTTGAATAAATTGACAGCAGAAACAACACAATTGGTCATCACCCATAACCTTAAATTTAATTAAAGAGTTAATATGAGCAATCCTTGTTTCTTTAGACTGGTATCCCAAACAAAAGCTGAAGGTAGGTTATCCTGGGACTAAGGTCACCGGAAATCAGATGTAATATGTGCTACAATCTATTTTGTAGTGTTCAGTTTTCCTGCAGTGCCCCCACAGGAGAAATAAAACATTACATATTTCCTAATCAGATGAATGGGCTTTCTATGTAACATATAGAAATTGTGGGTACTTTATAGAAAGAGATGTTTTTTGTAGCTATTCTGACTTATATACATTCATCAAGATTGAAAATACAACACCAAGAAGGAAAAGTCATGGTACTATGTAAATCACAGGATGGATAGACATGTTACTGATCAGCAAATGATGGAAATATGGAAACAAAATTTTCAAAGCATATCAATTTATTCAGTATGGAGTATGAGCACCACATGCAGAAATCCCCGCACCTAACCTCCTTGGCTGCTATCCGTAAAGTTATTAATGGTCGTCTGAGGAATGTTCTGCCGCGCTGAAGGCATTTGGGCAAATCATCAAGATCCGCTGCTGGCAGCTTAATTTGTAATTCCTTATCAATGACGTCCCAGATGTACCCAACTAGACCAATTTTCAGATATCATTGTTTCCAAGACAAAAGTGAGACACTTTTTTGAGGAGGACAGACCTCCATTACACCCTCCATTGCTTTCTTTCTCTGCACCATGATAGCCTTTGAGAACAGTAGAGTGAGGTCTGTAGATCACCCGTAGCTGGAGGTCTGGATTATAACCCAATGTTGTGCAAACGCCTTTGGATGGTTTGTTTAGACACTGTCTGACCCCTTAGGCTTGGGATGTGACGTCCAATTTCATTTGCAACACACTATTTGACATTTTTTTTTACATTCGACGATATTTCATGGGCAACTTCATATACAGGGAACATCACACCAATCCTACTCCTGGGATTATGATGTGGAGTGGCTTAATGTATGGTAGCCGGACCCCTCTAGTTTTCATCCCAGGTGCCCTAACTGCTCAGCTTTACATAGATTCTATGACGGAACCAGCGGTACGGCCATTTCTCCAATGCGTCCCGGAGCCATTTTTCAACATGACATAACCAAGCCGCATGTTGCTCGCACTGCTATGAGCAGCCTGCATGGCCTAAACCTGCTACCATGACCTGAAGCGTCTCCAGACTTGTCTCAAGCACATCTGGGACGTCATTGGTCGGTAATCGCACAGTGAGCTGCCAGCAGTGGATCTTGATGATTTGCCCAAGTGTATTCAGCGCAGCGGAACATTCCACCTGCACATGGCGCTCATACTCCATACTGAATATATTCAGATGTTTTGAGAATTTTGTTTCCATTTTTCCTATCATATCATTGACCTCTCTATCTATCTTGTGATTTCCATAATTCCATGACTTTTCCTTCTTGGTGTCGCAATGTCATTGTTGAGAAGTGCACAATGGTTCGCGGAACAGAGGACACCAATATCTAAAACTATTTATTGGTTTCCAATAGTATGGGAACTTGAAAGTGGTTCTTGTAAACCAGATACTATCGTAAAGAATAAGATAAGTGATGTCTAACCAGATTTTCATTGTTTCTTCTTTCATGACCATAATGAAGAGACACCTGTCAACAGATGATTTCCAAAACGTCTTTGGGATGAACATCGAGGAATTTGATCGCTTGGCTTTATGGAAAAGGAATGACCTGAAGAAGAAGGCTTTGCTTTTCTAGCCTATAGAACTGCCATCCATAACGTTACCAGTGACTCCTGGAAGAGCGAGGCAAGACTGTTCCAAGGGGCCAACGAGTTCTCCCGTCACCTTCTAACATGCCAACGTCTGCCAATGTGGCTTTATTTTCAATATCTCTACCTGCCCTAGAACACTGTAACGCCCACCGCGGTTTGTCAGGGGGTACAACTGTATGTATAACCCATGTATCCATGATTCTCCTCACAATCAAGTGACCCGAGGGCCAAAGACTTGCATGTAAGCCATGCTCGCATTCATTTCTATGTGGTTTATTACGGTGATGAAAGTTTGCCTAACCTTGGAACAAAACTTTTCATATGTACCAAAATAAGCCTGTGCTTGCTACTCCCGTGTACGCACTAACACTCAGATCGGCATACTACCTTATTATCTAATGGCCGGATTTCTCAGGCGTTTTTTGCTTCCATAATTATTTATTTTATAGTCTATGTGGCACGGAAGTCCACTAATTAGCTAATTTATCTTCTGACAGCTATATCTAGAGACAGCAAAACAACAGTCACACTATATAACCGCTCATTAATGACAGCGCTTGATGGCAGAGCTGAAATCAAAAAACTCTTTGGCCAAATTTATTATTGCACTTTTGCCCTTTTTTTTTTTTGTAATATTTTAGTTTTTTTTCCCCCGTTTTTAATTTGCGATTTCTTTTTCTTTTAATTTGCGCCTTTTTTAAAGGCTCTCCTGTTGTTTTTTATTTGTTTTGTTTTTTTCATGTTCATCGGTGAGAATTCCAGATGTTTTCATCAATTGCAATTTTTCTAAAAAGTCACAACATTTTTTGCGCAAACGTACTCCAAGTTTCCCCGGGAGTGATCTTATGTACATGCGGATATTTTTTTCTGCACGTTTTGGAATTTTATAGTCGAACATGCATGCTGAAAAATTGCAAAAAAAAAAAAGGTGAAAGAAAAAATAAAGTTTTTTTTTTTATTTTGCGCAAAATTCATGAGCAATTTTGAAGAAATTGGTGAAAAAAACCATAAAGGAATACCAAAAGACAAAAAAACATAAAGGAATACCAAAAGACAAAAAAAAACTAAAAGTGGCTTAACAAAAACTGCAAATGATGAATCGATCTGGTAATTTTTAGTTTTGCCATTAGATTCCATGATGCGTTGTCTTATACCAGTCATTTAGGTATCCGCTACCCACAGTGGTTGGGGCATCAGCAGATGCATGGTTACATTCACGAAGGACAGAAAACCTGCGGATTTTACTGACAGATTAGTACAAACAAAATCCGTATTTTCTAATATGAGTGTAGGGATGTTTAAGTCCAATCCCAAAAATGGCCAAAAACAGAACAGGTCCGCATAATTTTTGAGTGAGATTTATCCAAACTTCCTCCAATTTTTGGTCTTGGACATGGACATTTTTATTTTTTTTTTATCTTGCAGAACTGAACTCCTTGTGAATCTATGTTGAATCCTAAATCCAGTGGTGGAATTGCAGCTAAAAAATCTGCTGCGTGTGGACGCGGCCATTGTATCTTTCAGTTAAAGCCTACAGTTATATGAAAAAGTTTGGGCACCCCTATTAATCTTAAGCTTAATGTTTGATAAAAATTGGTTTTTTTGCAACAGCTATTTCAGTCTGATATATCTAATAACTATTGGACACAGTAATGTTTCTGCCTTGAAATGAGGTTTATTGTACTAGCAGAACATGTGCAATCTGCATTCAAACAAAATTTGACAGGTGCATAAGTATGGGCACCCTTATCACTTTCTTGTTTTAAATACTCCTACCTACTTTTTACTGACTTACTAAAGCACTTTTTTGGGTTTTGTAACCTCATTGAGCTTTGAACTTCATAGTCAGGTGTATGCAATCATGAGAAAAGCTACTTAAAGTGGCCACTTGCAAGTTGTTCTCCTGTTTGAATCTCCTCTGAAGAGTGGCATCATGGGCTCCTCAAAACAACTGTCAAATGATCTGAAAACAAAGATTATTCAACATAGTTGTTCAGGGGAAGAATACAAAAAGCTGTCTCAGAGATTTAACCTGTCAGTTTCCACTGTGAGGAACATAGTAAGGAAATGGAAGAACACAGGGACAGTTCTTGTTAAGGCCAGAAGTGGCAGGCCAAGAAAAACATCAGAAAGGCAGAGAAGAAGAATGGTGAGATCAGTCAAGGACAATCCTCAGACCTCCTCCAGAGAGCTGCAGCATCAACTTGCTGCAGATGGTGTCACTGTGCATCGGTCAACTATACAACACACTTTGCACAAGGAGAAGCTGTATGGGAGAGGGATGCGAAAGAAGCCGTTTCTGCAAGCACGCCACAAACAGTCGGCTGAGGTATGCAAAAGCACATTTGGAGAAGCCAATTTCTTTTTGGAAGAAGGTCCTGTGCACTGATGAAACCAAGATTAAGTTGTTTGGTCATACAAAAAGGCGTTATGCATGGCGTCAAAAAAACACAGCATTCCAAGAAAAACACTTGCTACCCACAGTAAAATGTGGTGGAGGTTCCATCATGCTTTGGGGCTGTGTGGCCAATGCCGGCACCGGGAATCTTGTTAAAGTTGAGGGACGCATGGATTCCACTCAGTATCAGCAGATTCTTGACAATAATGTTCAAGAATCAGTGACAAAGTTGAAGTTACGCAGGGGATGGATCTTTCAGCAAGACAATGATCCAAAACACCGCTCCAAATCTACTCAGGCATTCATGCAGAGGAACAATTACAATGTTCTGGAATGGCCATCCCAGTCCCCAGACCTGAATATCATTGAACATCTGTGGGATCATTTGAAGAGGGCTGTCCATGCTCGGCGACCATCAAACTTAACTGAACTGGAATTGTTTTGTAAAGAGGAATGGTCAAAAATACCTTCATCCAGGATCCAGGAACTCATTAAAAGCTACAGGAAGTGACTAGAGGCAAAAGGAGGATCTACTAAATATTAATGTCACTTTTCTGGTGAGGTGCCCATACTTATGCACCTGTCAAGTTTTGTTTGGATGCAGATTGCACATTTTCTGTTAGTACAATAAACCTCATTTCAAGGCAGAAACATTACTGTGTCCAATAGTTATTAGATATATCAAACTGAAATAGCTGCTGCAAAAACACCAATTTTTATCAAACATTAAGCTTAAGATTAATAGGGGTGCCCAAACTTTTTCATATAACTGTATGTAGTGGAAGAGAAGTGGTCTAGCTATGTAGTGTTTGGTTGACAGTGTAAGCTTTGAGGGCTTTGGAAAGGAGTCGTCCACATTTTGGAGACTTTTTTTTTACCTATGTGCATATTTTCAGGGCTAAAATCATTTTTTCTATTGGGTTTCATTGAAAATGTTGCCTCCTATAACTTCTGTGTTGCACTGTCAATGAATGGGTTTACTGAGAATCCATCAGTGAGCTCATTCTGGTGATCTGTTGGTGGAGTTTGTAGCTCTTTTTATTTGTCTTTTTTTCAGCTCTTCTCTGATTTATGACCACAGACCACATAGCAGTTGAATGTGCAGGAAAACTCAAAGCCTTTAAAAGCCAGATGCTGTAAATTCTTTTTTATGAAAGCCAATTGCAAAATGATTTTTAGTTACAAATACATGAATTTAAGTTAAAAATAAAGAAAAAATTGTCCTCAAATGTGGACAACCCCTTTTAAGGAGGCAAGTTATGTGTGAAGTCGTATTGACAGTGCTCCATGGAAAAAAGTATATTTATTTGTTGCCAGCATAAGGATGACATGAGACACCTTAAGGTGAAGTTACTTATCTAGGCCTACAGTCATGGATGAAAGTGTTGGCACCCTTGAAATTGTTCCAAAAAATTAAGTATTTCTCCCAGAAAATTATTGCAATTACCGTACATATGTTTTGTTATACACATGTTTATTATCTTGGGTGATCTTCAGATTCATTGATGCATTGCACACAGTCAAGGCACCCAGTGCCAAAGACAGCAAAATAGCTCCAACACATCTTTGAACCTCCACCATATTTGACTGTAGGTACTATGTTCTTTTCTCATTCTATTTTTGATAAACACTAGAATGATGTGCTTTACCAAAAAGTTCTATCTTGGTCTCATCTGTCCACAAAATTCTTTCCCAGAAGGATTTTGGCTTATTCATGTACATTTTGGCAAATTGCAGTCTAGCTTTTTTTATGCCTCTTTGTCAGCAGTGGGGTCCTCGTGGGTCTCCTGCCATGGCATTTCATTTCACTCAAATGTCGACAGATAGTTTGCACTGACACTGATGCACCCTGAGCCTGCAGGACAGCTTGAATTTCTTTGGAAATTGATTTTGGACTGGTTATCCACCATCCGAAGTATCCTGCATTGCAACCTTTCTTACATTTTCCTCTACCATCCACATCCAGGGAGATTAGCTACAGTGCCACGGGTTGTAAACTTCTTGATTATATTGCACACTGTGGACAAAGCAACATAAAGATCTCTGGAGATGAACATGTCACCTTGACATTGTTGATATTTTTCAACAATTTTGGTTTCTCAAGTCCTCAGACAGTTCTCTTAACCTCTTTCTGTTCTCCATAATTAGTGTGGCACAAACAGACACACAATGCAAAGACTGAGTCAACGTCTCCCCTTTTTATCTGGCTTCAGATGGGATTTTCATATTGCCTACACCTGTTACTTGTCACAGGTGAGTTTGAACGAGCATCACATGCTTGAAACAAAGTTGTTTACTCACAGTTTTGGAAAGGTGTCAACAATTTTGTCCAGCCCATTTTGTGTTTTTTTGTGTGAAATTCCGTGCTTCTTTTGCTCAGTGTTTTTTGTTGTCCCAATACACACAATGGTAATAAACATCTGTGTAACAAAACATGTGTAATTGCAATAATTTTCTGGGCGAAATACTTCCTTCTCTGGAACAATTTCAAGGGTGCCAACACTTTCGGTCATTACTGTATACAAAGTATGTCCTGTATGTACAGATATTGGTGACACACATAGTTGGACAGTCAATATTGCTTATAACACACTAAAGGTAAATTCAGGGGCAGTAGTAGTGACGCAACAAAAAACAAAACACCACTGTATAAGGATCATGAGGCATCTCCAAAAAAACATATACTTAACCAGTAAAAGACAGTGTTATAGCCTGAGTGATACATTAAAGATACCTACTTGATTAGCAGAAAAATCAAGAATATAGTGACAGTTAATATATATAAGATAGTAAATTGGAAAGGCTGAGTGGGCAACACTATGTGGAGCCCATAAATGTCAATAGATAAAGGGGAGGGTATGGTGCAGTGGGTAAGATAGAGATATAATGCTATATAAAGATAAGCAAAGATATACCGGTATATAAATGTCAGGTGGTAAGTATATCACAAGTAAATAATTAGTCCTAAGAACTGTAATTTCCCCCCGGGATCAATAAAGTGTATCGTATCGTAATCCATTAAATAAATATAGATCCAACAAAGTAACTGATAGTCGGCTAAATTATAGGAATCTAAATTGTATTGTTAGTACACTTAGTACGTATAGGCAAAGGGGACAAATGGAGAGGACAAACAGTGATGTAGGTCAGATATCTAAGATCCATTACCCGATGACCTGATTAAATTGACAGTATCGCACCACCTCCTGATGAAGCTGTGCTTACAGCGAAACTCGCGTCGAAGATTCTCTTTAAAATGTTTGTCCACTACTCGGACAACCCCTTCTCGATCTGATTGTTTACCTCTGTTAAAATATAAACACTAATATAAATACTAATCTCGGGTGCCAGCGCCGTTCCAATAGTGCCGGAACTCATGTAAGCTTTTTTTTTTACGACGCACAAGCTATGCGCCCAATCAGCTCCGACGTCACTGTCACTGCGTTTAATGGATTAGGTTACAAACGTATGAAAATCAAACCCGTAATGCTGAACAAAAAAAATGAACAATAAAGTAAAACTAACAGGCCATATGTAATCAGACAAAAAATCTGCAATCCCTTTGTGCTATATGCAGGTTTCAGGTCTGATTTTCGTGAACCTTTAGCCGCAGATCGTATTGCAATAAATTTAATCTGTGATCATTTGCAGCAAATCTTTTCCATGCCGCGCATTATATGTGAATTCAGCCTTAAGTTCGGCTTGCGGCTTCTCCATTTGTGATTATCCACGATACAGAGCAGAATAGGTTGAGAAATTCCTGATTGTGTGTGAGCCGCAGGTAATGATGTAATTCATCCATAAATCCTCTAGGGGGAGCATGTTTCCTATATACGGTAAATTTTACTCCTGTAAGTTTTGTGTTTCAATTTCCAAGATCTCTCTAAAAAAAGAAACATGACTTCCCGTAAGTAATAATTGTTTTTTTTATGCCCTACTAGTCTATCCATTATTACTATTTGCCGTTTATTTTAGAATGGTTTTCCACCTCTCTAAATTAAATACATATATTTTTGTCTAAAAATAATTTTTGTAATTGCGTTCCATTAAAAATGTTGCACCGTTTGCTTTCTGGAGCCTATCTGTGGCAGTCTATTGCTGCAGAATGGGTTAACTAAGAATCTGTCAGTGAGCTCATTCTCACAGGACAGTTTCTCAACTTTTTTTGTGTCTTTTTCTGATCTCAGCTGATTTTTAACCACAGAATATGTAAAAAGCAAAACAGTTCAACATTTTTAATGAAACCGAATGTCAAAAATAACTTTGGAAATAGGGTAATATGTTGTATCATAGCGTAAACCTTTCAGGATGAAATTGCAACTCGTGTGAAACTCTGGGTTTTGGTGCAGAAAAGTACAAATGCTCATCATGTGCACATACGATGATACGGATTCTGCCCTGGATACGAAGCAGTATAAGGGCTTGTTCAGACCATCCATATTTGCTGCACTGCAATGGAAAAGAATGCAATGTTTTACAGTACCAGCAAAGTGAATGACATTTCTGAAACCTCATGCTCCTGCTGCTTATTTTTTCCTTCCTTTGTGTCAATTCTTTCAGTGTTTTTTGCAAATGAGTGAGAAAAATGGGGATGTAAAAATGCATAAAAAATGCACGTATTTTATGCAGCGTTTTTCCTTCCAACACTTCTTTTTTGCAGCAGCAGAAAAATCTTTATTACTATAGGGTCTCTGCACTGTCAGACAACCAGGCCACAGGTGAAATACTGTACATCCACTCCCTAAATGATATGTTTTATCTATTTGCAACAAAGATTCTAGAAAGCTGAATGTATGATATATAAAATAATATAAATTCTTATATGAAAGATAATATATCATAACCACAATTTATTCTACAAAAGAAAAAAAAGTAAATTAAAATCAAATATTTTCTGTTTTGCGATAAATAATAAAATATCCATAATATTGTAACTATTGATATAAACAGGGAATAAAATATTTACTATTAATATTTACTATTTACTATAAACTGTTCCCCCGGTGACTAAATAATGTTGGGTTGTAGAATCTTTTTCTCACTTTTAATCTAATGTGAATCTTAAATATTCAGCAACTGTTTTAAAATATTGGGAGAATATGAGCAAAATGCTGTAAAATTATCATCGGCACATCACCATGTGTTCTACAGGTGATGTGCTGCTCATAACATGTATTAACCATTGTTCTGCGCTCCTACAATATTCGACAGGCGGTCTAAACCGTCCAGTAAGTGTCCGATGATCGGCTTTTATAAGGTCAGCATTAGTGATGAGAGAATGTGCTGGGATAAGGTGTTATCCGAGCATGCTCAGGTGCTAACCGAGTGTCAAGATAGAGCTTTTTGGTAAAGCACATCATTCTACTGTTTATCAAAGTAAATGTCTGATGATCGGCTTTTATATGGCCAGCATTAGTGATGAGAGAACGTGCTGGGATAAGGTGTTATCCGAGCATGCTCATGCGCTAACTAAGTGTCAAGATAGAGCTTTGTGGTAAAGCACATCAT